>JAUEJH010852258.1:0-11097 GCA_032275315.1 Desmognathus intermedius
AATAATAATAGATTATATTTGATTTTCTATCTGTTTAGAGGTTGAGATATTAAAGGTGTTAATATAGGAATGTGAATTGAATAGAATAGTACATAATATGATATTGGTATATGTCAATTTAAATTTAAAATGTATGTTTTTAGGCATGTATAAAACAATGATTCATATGATATGGGGAAAAAAATTGTTTGTATTAATGAATTGTTGAAAGATATTTTAGATATATATGTATGTATGTTATATACTTAATTTAATTTCAATAAAACTTTAAACTGAAAAAAAGAATATCACATGAGCGCATTGCTAATGATCATGGGAATCACAGGTGACTCAATGCTTCCACAATTCATTCTGCAGAAATGCAACTTCACACACTATTATGGGGCACCCTTGAGTGATGGGAGGAGTCACTGTGCAAGCCAATGACGTGAGTGGGGCATCAGAGCTGGAGCTCAATATTTAAAGTATTCACAATTAGGGAATGAAGCAACATATTCTATCTAATTAGCCCTTTGCAGAGCCTGCTGTCTCATCCGTTTAATAATCATCAGTTTTTTAAAACTGTTTGCACTTTAATTAGCATTAAATGTATTTAACATTTTATCCGTTCACAATCTTGAGATTAGGCGGTGTGCCTGGAATCAGAACATTTGGCCAAATGGAATAGCTGGGATTAGGACACCAGATTGTAGTTTTCTGAGTCTGCAGCTCTCACCCCCAGCTCAATCACCTCTCTCAATTTGCCCCCTACAAAATTGTTTGCGTCATATGAAGGGGCAGGTGTCCTTCATGCTACACAACTTCAGTGACCCTACACTAGCGTGTTAGTATGTGGCTCCCAGCAGTGGGGCCACGTAGGGAACTAGCACGCGGCACCAATGTACAGATTCACAGCTGTTTGTGTAGAGTTCAGTTCTTCCCATATCACCCGTAAGCGGGTGGGAGGAGCTAGGCCTTCACCTTTGAACCCAACACACATGATTTCTGTTTGTGCTGTAATGTTTCTGTCACTGGCTGCTGCTGTTTCCCAGGGTGTCCCACGCAAGAGCACTGATGAGAGAAGTTATGTTATGTTATGCCGGTGTTTGTATTGGGCGCTCGTCACCACTCACACACCCTCCAGGCGCCGTTCCATCTGCCCTTGGAGGGGCAGTCTTCAGCTAGCAGGGGACAGAGAATAAGGTGTGCCTAGACTGGTAGAGGGGTAAAGTTTGAAATGGAGGGAGTAAGTGAATTGGAAAGAGGAAATGAGGTAGAACCACAATGGAGGTAGAGAGAATAGTGCAACATAGAAGTTCAACGACGAAAGGTGATGGAGAAATGGGGGCCACCGAGGGATGTGACCCCCCTCCCTGTAGTTGGCACATATAGGTTGTGCATTCACTTACCTGCCTTTTTAACTTGCTCCTTCAGTCCTTTGCAATTATTTCAGCTTTCTTGAGGCAATGATAAATAATACTGTGGTGCCATTTGGTGATTTACAGACATCTAAATTGTGAGCCTTTTTCTGTTCCTTGTGACCCCTGGGCCTCCCCTATATACTCTGGGATTGTCGGCCACAGGGTGGGCTTCAGCCCAAGTCAGTGGGTGGCAGCAGAAGGAGAAAGGAGGTCCAGGCTCCAGAACATCAGGTCTCCAGCTACATATTTTGGCTGCATTGGGGCCCAGGGGATTCAGTCTGCTTCAGAGAAGTTTTATAAAGGCATTAAATCCATTAAACACAAATTGTAGGATTTTCTTATTCACATAGATAATGTCACCACCTGTAATATGATGGAAATAGTGCCTGCAGTTGAGGTGTCTATGGGATATTAGAAACTTTTGCTGTTTTTTTTTTTTTTTTTTAAATATCTTTATTAGAGGGGGGCAAATACAGAAAAGCCGATAGATAAATGTAACCAAGATATAGCATACATTAAAACATAGAGCAAACATTCATGGTAGGTTTGGTCTATACAGCCTTCGTAAATACATAAAGAGCTTGGAATATCTCATTCCATTTGCAGCAGAGGAGACCACCATGCGTTTAGTTTACGCCAATTGCATCGACGAGTCAGCACAGTTTTTTCAATTTCAAAAAGACATAAAACCTCTGCCCACCATTGATTGACACTGGGTGGGTTAGAGTCCCTCCACGCCCGAGCAATCAACACACGAGCAACTGTTAACATTTTAAAGACAGGAATAGGAATCTCTTGCAGCAGGTCCTGGCCGAATATAATAGAGATTAGACTAATATCAGTCAGTTCTGGTACTAAAGCATATATGCGCTGACATACAGAGAACCAATAGTCAGTAAGCTTATCACAATTAAAAAACATATGCAATAGGTCGGCGTCAGGAAGATGGCATCTGGGGCAGGAAGCGTTACAGCCGGTATACCAGCGGTTCAATTTTTGTGGCGTATAGTACAGTCGGAACATCAACATGAAATGCTGATATTTCCAACGAGCAGATAGAAAGAGCTGTTGTGCTTTATATAGGCATTGTGTAACCAAAGTTTCAGTTACCTCTACCTGTAACAGATGTGACCATCCCTCAGCCACCTGGGGAAGATCTGTAGGAAGGGCATCGATAAGAGAGTTATAGTAGCTCGTAATAGCCCCTTTTCCAGTACGGTGCCTTTGCATTACATCAAGTCCATGCGAGGGAATGGGGGAAAGTACTATTCGCAATTTATAAATTACAGTCCTGATCTGTAGGTATTTAAAAAATGTAGCTCTAGAAAGCTGATATCGAGCACACAGGTCCTCGAATGTGTTGAGGCTAAAAGTCTCGTGCTCCTCCTCAGTGAATAATTGCCCTAGATGTGATATACCAGCCTCTAGCCAATTTTGAGCAATACGATCAAATATTCCATCCTGAAAATCAGGATTCTGCCAGAGAGGGGTAAAAAGATGCCATTTGGGGATACTTAGAAAGGTCAATATACGTTTCCAGTTGCTAGCATAGATTCGAAGTGCCTTTAGCCGCACCTTCTTAAAAAATTTAGGATTATCAAATCCAAATGAATTCCCTACAGAGGAGATATTTTTAAGAAGTATTATATGGGAGCATCTGCAGGGCTGGATGCCAAGAAGCTGTTTAATACGGTCGGTCAGAGCTGCCCAGTTGTAAAGTTCGAAATGTGGGAGCGACAGACCGCCCTGTATCCAGGATTTAGCTAGCTTCAGCCTGCTACGTCTAGGAGTCCCTTTATGCCAAATGAATGCGGAACAAAGCTGATCTAATTTGCGTATGTCCCTACGTAGAAATAAGAACGGGATAGCTCGAAACAAATACAAAAATTTGGGCAAAATAGTCATTTTGATGGAATTAACACGGGAGATGATAGATATAGGTAGATCCATCCAGCGTGTCAGTAATGTTTGTGTTTCTTTAAATAATCTGAGAAAGTTAGAAGCAGCAATTTGCTGGGGGTTCTTTTTAAGTGTAATGCCCAAATACACAGTTTCCTCAACTACAGGCCCAATATATGAAGGACAGTTCCAAACCATCATTTGTGATTTAAGAGAGTTAATTTTATACCCTGAAACTTGTCCAAATGAATTGCAGTACATACAGACAGCGGTAAAAGTAGCTTCCGGATCAACGGAAATAACAACCAGATCGTCAGCATATAATGCAACTTTAACATAAGTGTTGACAGCAGGCTGAACAGGAGTAATAGAAGGGGTAAGCCTAAGTCGGATTGCCAATGGTTCAGCATATAATGCGTATAGTAGTGGTGACAAAGGGCACCCTTGTCGGGTGCCACGTTGTATAAAAAATGAATCTCCAACACTACCATTAATAATCAGCCGAGCTTTAGGCGTAGAATAGAGCGCTTGGATAGCTTTGATCATACTGCCGGGTACTCCCATACGATCTAGTGTGTGCCAAAGAAATTGCCAGGAAACCCGGTCAAACGCCTTCTCAGCGTCGACAAACATAAGTGCTAACTTTTCCTTATACGCAACCGCCCAATCGATCAATGTGAAAATCATATTAGTATGAGAGGAGCAGTCCCGGCCGGGAATAAATCCATGCTGGTCCTGGGGGACTACCTCCGTAAGATGTGGAGCCATTCGCACAGCAAACAGCTTTGCGTATAATTTAGCGTCAGCGTTCAAAAGGCTGATCGGTCTATATGATGCGCAGAGGCGAGGATCTTTAGCTTTTTTGGGAAAAACCACTATAAGAGAGCGAGACCAAGACTCTGGTGCTGTTTCTGTGCCACTAAATATCTGATTAAACAGATCCAGAAGAAATCCATGTAATGCTGGATATAACATTGTGTATAGCTCTATAGGGAGCCCATCATCGCCACATGCCTTCCCACTGGGAAGTGCTTTAAGTGCAAAACTAAGTTCTGTAAGCGTAAATGGTAACCCAAATAACTGTTGTGTCGTTGGATGGAATTTGGCAGTCGGCATTTCATCAAGATATTGCATAATTTTAGCAGAGTCATTGAGGTCCGGCTCTGCTGTATAAAGTTTTATGTAGAATTGCCGGAATTTCTCAGCAATCTCTGATGTGTCATATAAGATCCTACCAGAATCATCTTGTATAGCAGTAATATTGGCCTGTCCCTTTTTTTCCCTGATCTGTGCCGCTAAAAATTTGCCAGTAGTATCCCCTTTATCCAAAATTATCACCTTAGCTTGCTGCGCTCTACGTCTAGCTTCCTCAGTATGAAAAGCACTCAGTCGAGACCTTGCTACCACAAGCTCATCAAAAGAGACAGTACCAGCTATATGACGAAGTTGCGCTACTGATAGAGCTTGTGTAATTTCAGAGTATTTAATTTGTTTCTTTTTTTTAAGCATAATCATAAAAGAAGTAATCCATGCCCGAAGGGAAGCTTTAAGAGCATCCCAAACTACCGCTGGTCTAGTTGATCCCACATTATCTTCCAAAAATTTGGCTACATTATCTAACATTTGGCTACAGAATTCAGTATCCTGGAGCAATGTGGGGTCAAACCAGAACCGGTGAGGGAAAGCCCTGGGTGGTACGGTCTTATTAAGTATATCCAAACTCAAGGGGGCATGGTCGGAAATAACAATCCCAAGATATGTAGCCTTGGTTAGAGTAGCCATACTATTGGAGACCAGGGCATAGTCTATTCGCGCATAGTTCTGGTGAGCTGCAGAGTAGTAAGAATAGGAGCGGTCATTTGGGTGAGTCTCACGCCAGATGTCTACCAGTTGGAAAGTTTGCATCAGCTTTGTTATAGCCTCCCAGGTTTTAGGCTTGGATTGCACTAGACTAGCTATAGACCGATCAAGAGTAGGAGATAAAGTGCAGTTGAAGTCGCCACAAATAATAAGTAAGCCATGCCAGCTGGCTAAAGCATGAAGCAGCTCAATCCATATCTTGGGATGGTCAAAATTTGGAGCATAGACAGATACAATTACAAATTGCATACCCTCAAACTTGATACATGCCATAGCCCATCTACCCATAACATCAGTTTTAGACCATAGCACTTGAGCTTTAGAGGAAGTGTTGACAATAGCCACCCCAGCTGACAAGCCACATGGGCTAGATGAAACAGAGAATATTTTCCCAAAACGAGTCAGTTTTTTAGTATGTGCAGAAATCAAATGGGTTTCTTGAAGACACCATAGATCAGAGTGGTTAAAACGCATATAACTATCAACTTGACCCATCTTAGAGAAGCTGTTAAGACCATTTACATTCCAAGATTTAATATGTACTGCCATCAACAATTGCAGGTAAAGAACAAGATTTAAGCATGCAATGTATTGCCCACCTCTGTTTTTTAGAATTTTCTCCCTTTCCCGGCAGAGCTCCGGAGGTAGCCGAAGCTCTGCAAGGGCCCAGGAACCCGCCGGCCCCCCCGGCGGGGTCCCCCAGAGCCATTACCCCAAACACCTCCAAAGGAGGGCGGGCAAGTGCAGACCCCCCCCCCCAAGCCCTCAGGCCCCCGCAACCTTCATAACAAAGAAAGTGAAGAAGCCCCGTTATCTGAACTAGTAAAGAGGAAGTACACCTAGTTTACTAACACCTATATAACACATAAAGCAGTAGCATCCAATACCCTAGCGTGCAAAGGGAAGCAAAGAGATTACTTATAGAAAATATGAGGGTAAGCAATAATGACTACAAGAAGGACACATTAATCATCCAGTATCCGATGAAGGTACATTTTTGGAAGAAGTTATAAGTTGTAAGATTCTTTCAACCTCAGAGACCAGATGCAAAATCCAGCTTTGCCCTTTCCAAGCAACCTTGAGAGCGATAGAAGGTAGATAGGAAGCCTCAGCCCCCAGGTCCTTGAATTTAGGAAGGAAACCCTTCATCTCCCAGCGACGTTGCGAAGTCATAGGGCTCTCATCCATCAAGACAAAAAAAGAGTAGGAATCCGCGGCTATTGTATACTTTTCTCTTGCTTTGGTCAGAATAAAATCTCTTATACGAAATGTGAGAAAGTTGACAACAATATGGCGTGGAGACTCCCTTTTTGGATTGCGATTGCGGGGGACGCGGTGGGCCCGCTGCATGTCCATTTTCAACACTTCCTCTGTGTAGTCTTGAGTAATGTACTTACGAATCAGACCTATAAGGAAGAGTCTAAGATCCGTGTCTGGGCCCTCTGAGCCCTCAGGAATCCCCATGAAGCGCAGGTTGTTCCTACGAGAGAAGTTTTCCAACCGCTCAACTTTAAGCTGAAGCTGAGAATGAGATTCAGTATTAGAGGCAATTTTAGTTGTAGCGGTATCTACTGCTGTCACGAGCTCAGTAATTTGTGTTGAATGCACGTCAATTGCTTGGTGCGCTTGTGCGAGATCATGCTTGATTCCCTGGACCGCCTGCTGGATTTGGGTAAGCTGTGCAGTGGTCTCTTGGTGCACTGATGTAATCGCTCTCATGAGCTGTGAATGCATTTGAGAAATCATGTGAGGTACATCCAGCAGAGATGCTTCTCCTGCATTCGGGCCATCAGATGTAAATCCATCTTCAGAAGAAGCTGTTGTAGATGCTCCACAGGGCAGACACTCTGTTGTATCAAACGCTGCATTGGAGAAGCCACCCCCTGTGCTCACAGCCGGAGAGCCCGCAGCAGATATATCCACAGCCACGGTATCCACCACAGGATCTATCCCTCCCGGAGCAGGTTCTAAAGCCAACTGAGCCGCAACATTTTCCAAGAGCACCGACGCTCCCTCTACTGGCGGCCCGACACCACCACACCCCAAGCCCGCCGGCCCTGCCGGAGGGGCCGAGGGAAGGGCAGAGGAAGCAGCCGAGTTCACAGCAGGGGCGTCGGCCATGGCCAGCTGATCGGCCCGACCACCAGACAGAATCAGTGCCGCTCCCGATGAATCACCAGGGGGGGAGAGCGGAGCAGCCAGACCCGGAGCAGCTGTAGGAACCAGCGGAGAGGAAGAGGGCAGCGCCCAAACGCGCCAAAAGTCGGGTAAGCTCCCTCGTTTTTTTTTGACAGATTTCTGTAGGGAGGGCCCAGAAGAGCAGAGATTAGTCACTGATGCAGATAGTTGAAGGAGAGGCACAGGCCGAGACCGGGCTTCCCAGAAACGAATTTTCTCTCGTGAGAGTGATTGAACTGGAGGATATGTTAAATCAGAGTCTGAGCCGCGAGTTACAGATGTCGGCGAAGAACCGGCTTCGGCTCCGGCGCAGTCCGGGGCGGCTGGTTCTGTGTCCGTCCCAAGCTGAGGTTGTAGCCGAGATAGCATACGATGGGCTCTTTTGGCCTTTTTTCCCCCCGTTATAGCCACATCCTCGCCTTTCCCCCGTAGTTTGTTCCTCGAGCGGAGATTATGCTGTTTACTCATTCCAAACAGGGAGCGCCGTTCAATTATGGACAGCAGTGGGAGCAAGCGTCGGGCCTCCAGGAGAGCACAGGGCGGCATGCCAAAGGAGAAAGGAGGGGGCTTCTTCACAGTTTTTCTTCTGAGCAAGCTCACGCCATTACTGGGAGTAGAGGGAGAGGGGGGGAGAGACGCTATGGTCAGCCAAGTGCGGCGGCCATCTTGCCAACGATGTACTGTTATCAAGAAACTTTTGCTGGTTATAAGCTGGCTGACAGCCAATCAGAACGCTGGGGAGGTGGTTTATAACCCACGATATAAACTCGCTCCCCAGAATTCTGAAGCAACTGACAGCCAGCTTCATGCGCACACTGACACACACACACGACACTCTCCACCTCATACGCAACTTCCCTTCTCACTCATACACATGCGTGCACAGCAACCACAACACACTCCACAAACAGCCTACCCCCACTTACCTGCCTTATTGTCACCTCCTTTCTTCCGACAGCAAACTGACAAGAAAAGGTCAATCTGTTAGCGAAAGGAAGCCCAAACTTGCCCTTGCCCATACACAACAGTGTGTTTCTAATAGCGTTAGTGACCTGCCATATCATGGGTTAATAGCCCTTCCCGACTTATGGCCCTCACCTGTGGCTCGGGCCATAACTCGGCTCGGGCCATAACTTGGCTCGGGCCATTAACCCATGATATGGACCGGCCCCCAGGTCCATATCATGGGTTACCTCCCTGAGGGAGGTAAATTTTCCCGACAAAAATTATATTGCTCAAGGCCGCAGGTTGAGGGCTATATGATTGTTGGAGGGAAGATTTACCTTCCCTATAGACCTCTGTGTCTATAGGATATTAAGTAGCCCTGAGAGGCTACGTAATATCCTATAGACACAGAAACCTCAGGCACTATTCCTTTTATGAAGCCCCTTTAACAGGCTTTGCACAGCTTCTTTCTCATTTCTTATGGTCTTCGCAGCTCCTTTCTCCACGTTCAGTAGAGCCAGACTGAGCCTGTCATGTTAAGCCAATTAAATGGTTTGACATTTATCGAAGGCCGCCATGTTCTCTTTTCTGTTGGAATCGCAGAGTCAGTGCACGACACATGGCATTATTTCTGGGTACAAAGGCGCCGAGCTACGTCTAAAAGGTATGTGGCTGTGGCCAGGGAAGCGCATCCACTTACAATGGCTGCTGCCATAGCTCTGAAGTTGAGAATATGGCTTCCTAAACAACTATGCTGCTCGCAGCTGATACTTCCCTGAAATGTGCGCTCCTTGCTTCAGATCTGTCGGAGCGGCTGCTGTGTTCACTGCGATAGCTGCCTAGCCACAGTGACTTCGGGAGCAGCTCTGACATCTTTGAAGTGCGGTTGCTGTGGAAGGACATTTCAGTTTCCATAGCTACGGCGGCAGCTGCAGTTTGAGAGACGCGGCTGAAATGAAAGCCACATTTATCTTTACATGAATAAGGGAGCCGTCCTCATGGCTCTGAGGAAGGGCATTTGTATGTAATTTATAAAATGGCGTCCAATAGTGGTCTATTGGAAAATAGATAATACCATGTGACATGGTTTTAACCAATCAGAGTGCTGGAAATGTTGCTGCAGTTTCATAATATAAAATATGTCATGTTCAAAGATTTTGACTATGATAAAATGTACAGGATGTCAGACATCAGCCGTCATAGGTCATGTGATGTCACTTCTTGGGATGTCGTTGTGGCAATGCTTAAAGACTGTAATGTCACTTGCATTACCCTTACAGTTTTAGTGAATCAACACTGGAAGAATAATTCCAACATTGCCCAAGCGTTGCTTACTATTTGAGCTGTTTGTCTGACATGAACTCTGCGGCTGTCTGTGTCCCACAGTGCAGACAAGACCTGGAAGGTTGTAATCCTCATCTGCACATCACCCATGGCAGAGCTGGGCCTCAGTGTGTGTTGTGTGTGCTCCTGTAACCCATAAGGGCACCATACATTACCCAGAGAGCTGAAATACCATCCACAGTTTTATTATAGAGGCACTCTGCTGTTGCGTATGATCAAGAGGCTCTGACTGCGCTACGGCCATCAGTCATCGATGGCCGACAGACCTCCCAGCCCGATGCTCTGGCAACAAAAAGTGATCAACTGTGAGGCCAGTCTTTGCTGCTGAGTTAGGCAGAGAGCAAGTAGTTAGCAAGGCTAACTCCTACATCGCTGCCTGGCGTGGGCAAAGTGTAACCAACTCCTGGTGTGAATGTTTTGTGAATCAGGCCCATTGAGTGCAGCGACCCAACTTTAATTCAATCCAAACGCACGTCCTTCTAGCTCGCAGCACTTTTGACACATCTCTTTATTGTACTGTAAAGCAAATCACTAATTTGTGCCCTTCTTGCACTTTGCATGGCAATGGAGCCGATCTCTGCCGATCTTTTCCTAGAATGCGGCACGGCGCCTCATTACTGCTATCTATCCCTGATCCGCACAGACTTAGGCCCTTCCCACTATATTTTCCAACCACAAGTAGGTTCTGACACAACATCTTGGTGCTTTGATGGCCGCCGGCTTCAAGATAACGTGGCCAAGACTGACCTGAGACAGCATTAAGGAATACTTAGAAACCAGTGTCACACCTGACCATATTAGATCTGTGATTTTAGGGGCAAATTTATCCAGGTTGGGTGGAGAATGAAGAAATCTAGAACTTTAGCTGTGGAGAGGTTGGAGGAGGAGGAGGAGGAGGTGGAGGAGGAGAAGGAGGAGGAGGTGGCGACTTTAGAAAAGTAACATAAGGAGAGAGTGTCACAAAAGACCTATGTTGGCTTCAGGTGAGAAGTCAATTGTGCGCCCTTCACACTGAGCGCTGTTAGCAGTGAGGCAGCTGCTTTATACCAAACTAAAGGTGTTTTGTGGAAAGTAATAAAGAGGGGAAACTACTAGTTCATGTCACATAGTCTAGGCATTATAAAGGATACAGCAAGAGGAGCATTTAAAGGGGTACCGTCATCACAATTACCACAAGAAATATATAGGTGTTCTTTAAAGGGCATTAGAAACTGCCTATACTTTCTTTTTTCCATTTTCTGTGAAAATGTTAGTCGTATAGTTTTTGTGAAACTATACGAAATTCAGACACAAATATAGCTGCAGAGAGCTTTCCTCTCGAGTACCCTCAATACCTTCTAGTGCGATAACACCTGTGGAATAACACCTAAAAATGTTGCCATATTATTGCATTTTGGCATCAAAACTTTACGAAAAACCCATTTTCATGGAAAATGAAACAAAAGAAAGTATAAGCAGTGTTAAATGCTCT
>JAUEJH010859931.1:0-11060 GCA_032275315.1 Desmognathus intermedius
ATACCTTAGGGGGTCTCCGGTGAGTCCTTGGGATCTGGGGGCGCACTTTTAAGGGAGCACGTAATGGATTCCTAACAGTACCCCCCCCCCCAGAACCCCCTCCCACAGGTTTGGGCTTGTCCGGTTGCCTAGCATGAAAAGCCGCTTGAAGACGCGGGGCATGAACATTGGCAACCGGCTCCCAAGACCTGTCTTCAGGGCCGTAACCAACCCAATCTACCAAATACTGCAACTTCCCTCGGACTCGACGTGAATCAAGAATCTTCGCAACTTGGTATTCTCCTTGAGTATCAGGTTGGGGTTGCGAAGTCATGGGGTCGAGACGAGTATCGGGGGCATAGGGCTTCACTTGTGAGACATGGAACACAGGGTGACACTTCATAGATAAGGGGAGTTTTAATCTCAAGACTAGGGGGGACAATACCGTCTCAATCACATAGGGTCCTGTGTAACGTGGCGCTAGCTTCGTGCATGAGTTACCCCTAAAATGGAAGTTTTTGGTGGATAACCATACGCGATCTCCAGGTTGAAATGTAGGTGCGTCTCTTCTATGTTTGTCTGCCTGTTCCTTCATTGCTGCTTTAGAGGCCAAAAGTAGGGATGTAAGGACACGTACTCTGGACGAGAAGGTTTTAAGGAACACTGAGACCTCGGGTACAAGGGAGGCATTAGGAAACCTAGAAGGAAGAAACCTGGGGTGGTATCCCATGAGTGCACAAAAGGGAGTGGTTTTAACTGCCGAATGGTATGAGTTGTTGTAGAGGAATTCTACCAAGGGTAGAGCAGTTAACCAGTTCCTTTCGTCTTGCATACAAAAGATACGCAGATACTGCTCGAGTGTTTGGTTACATCTCTCCGTGGAACCATCGGTTTGGGGGTGATATCCTGATGAGAACACAAGCTTAGTACCAAGTTGGTCATTGAATTCCTTCCAGAATTTAGCTATAAATTGAGACCCTCTATCACTCACAATTATGTCAGGTATTCCATGCAATCTCACGATACAACTAATAAACACCATGGCCAATATCTTTGCTGTGGGTAGACCAGTCAAACCAATGAAATGTGCCATTTTCGTAAAGAGATCCGTTACAACCAGAACCACTGAATGACCTTTGCTGCATGGAAGATTCGTTATAAAATCCATTGAAATACTACTCCAAGGACCATCTGGTACCTTTAATGGCTGTAGTAAGCCCTGTGGCTTTAAATGACTAGCCTTAGTTTTAGCGCAAACCGGGCACAGAAGTACATATTCTTCCACCGTCTTTCTCATTTTAGCCCACCATACATATCTGGAAAGTAATTCTAGAGTTTTCACAGGTCCAGGATGCCCAGCCAAGGGCGAGTCGTGACACCACTGCATTAATTCTGTCTGCTGAGAAACATTAGGCACCCACAATCTTGAACCATGAAATAAGAGACCTTCAATTTCCTTATACATTGAACCCTTATTCAAAAAACGTGTTTTATCTTCCATTGTGTAACTATCACGTACCTCCTGTAGAAAGGATGACAACACCGCCACAGTTGCACCAATTATACGATGGGGTGCTAGAATAGGAGTAGGGAGTGTCTCATCTTTCTCCTCTTCAGCAAAACATCTAGATAAGGCATCTGCCCTGGCATTACATGACCCTGGCTTATACGTGATCGTATAGTCAAACCTGGAGAAAAACAATGACCAACGTGCTTGTCTACCATTTTGGCATGTAAGGTTTTTGAGGAATTCAAGGTTTTTATGGTCCGTATAAATAGTAATGGGATTCCCCGTTCCCTCTAGATAATGCCTCCATTGTTTCAAGGCCTCCTTTATAGCCAAAAGCTCCCTCTCATATATAGTATAGTTTCTTTCTGCTGAATTAAGCTTTCTAGAGTAGTAAGCTACTGGGTGTGTCTCTTGGAGTGTGTCTTTTTGGGAGAGAACTGCACCAATGGCATTAGAGGATGCGTCTGCCTCAACAATAAAGGGCTTGGTGAAATCAGGGTGTATCAGGACCGGGGCTTTAATGAATTCGTGCTTTAGTGTTTCAAATGCTTCCTGTTGTGCGTCTCCCCATAGGAATCCTTTCTTCTTTAGTACTAGTGTCAAAGGTAGGACTATTTCGGAATAGGCATGTATATACTGTCGATAGAAATTAGCAAAGCCTAGAAATCTTTGTACATCCTTGGTGTTTTGTGGGGCTTCCCAAAGTTTTATTGCCTGTATCTTGACAGGGTCCATCTCTTTACCGTGGTGTGATATCAAAAACCCCAAAAAAGGAACTTGGTGCTGAAAAAATAGGCATTTAGACTCCTTAGCGTATAAACGGTTTTGTAATAACTTTTCCAATACCATTCTAACGTGTCTAACGTGGTCATCTTCATTCTGAGAGAAGATCAGGATGTCGTCTAAATAGATTACCATAAAGGTGTTAAGGATGTCTTGAAACACGTCGTTAACAAAATACTGAAAGCAAGCGGGAGCATTGCATAGGCCAAAGGGCATGACTAAGTACTCGTAGTGTCCGTGTGCAGTCCGAAATGCTGTCTTCCATTCGTCCCCTTCCCTCATCCTAACCAGATTATAGGCCCCACGAAGATCAATCTTAGAAAAAACAGAGGCGTCTTGTATCTGGTCAAGGAGGACAGGTATCAGGGGTAAAGGGTAGCGATTCTTCACTGTAATTAAGTTTAGGAGACGGAAGTCGATACACGGTCTCAATTCATCGGTGTCCTTCTTGGACACGAAAAATAAAGGAGCTCCAGCTGGTGAAGAGGAAGGTCTTATAAACCCCTTTTCTAGATTCGTAGTAATATAATCTTTTAGTATAGCATCCTCCTTAGGGGAGAGAGCATAAATACGCCCATAGGGAACACTAGTATTAGGTAGCAAATCGATGCGACAATCATACTCCCTATGAGGGGGTAGAGTATCTGCTTCCTTTTTATCGAATACAGTGACTAAGTCAGGGTATCGATCTGTTATTGCATTGATGTGGCGTGTTTCTGAGGTTTCTAGTCTTACGGTTCTCTCTTTCCAGTTAATAACCGGGTTCCACTTAACAAGCCAAGGCATGCCTAAGATCACCTTGAATGAAGGAGTCTGTATTATATCAAATTGATCCTCTTTCTCTGTGCCTTGGAAAGCTATAGTCAAGGGAATGGTGTTCTCTTCTATTTGCCCAGACTTTAAAAAAGAGTCATCAACCGTCATTGCCTGTTCAGGTTTATTTCTTCTTCGCGTAGGAACCTGGTACTGTCTCTGGAAGGCCTGGTCCATATAATTACCATTAGCTCCGCAGTCTAAGAGGGCCTTCATATGTACAATTCTCTTTCCAGGTATATGGATGGAGATAGCTAGATATACGTGTGGTGCTGACGGGGCATCACCCATAAGGGTACCCAGTAGGCGAGGAGTTCTGATCGGTCTCTCGCCCGGAGGTCTTCCTCTGGGACCTACCGGGCATTGGCGTTTCCCGAGATCAAGGGACACTGGGATATCACATGTCTAGGATTCCCACAGTAAAAACATAACCCCTCTCGTCGCCTCCTTTCTTTCTCACTCGTAGAAAGAGGCCCTCTAACACCTCCAAGCTGCATGGGCTCACTGGTATCAGGTTCTCTCTGTGGGGGGGGAATGTATCTCTGCACAGGACGGTAGCTATCAACCCGCCTTCTTTCTTTTCTCCTTTCGCGTAGTCTCTGATCAATTTGTATAGTTAAAGTGATGTATTCTGAAAAGATTCGGGGTAACGTTACCATATTCGCTAACATATCCTTAATGTCCTCCCGGAGTCCTTTATAAAATAATTTAATCAGGACGGAATCAGGCCAAGTAGTGGTAGAGGCCAACATCTGAAAATGAGTGACATATTCCTGTGTCTCTTTGTTACCTTGTCTAAATTCAAGAAGTTCACCTTGGCGAATGTCTTCCTCCTGTTTACATTCAAACATATCTGAGAGGAGGCGTGTAAATTCATTGTAATTTCTCAGCATAACATGGTCAGTGTTAATGAAGGGAGTGGCCCATTTCATGGCATTCCCCTCAAGATTCATTAATACAAAGAGCACCTTGCTACTGTCAGTGTCATATATCTGTGGTTTGTTCAAGAAATGTAGTTTGCACTGGGTCAAGAAATTTTTGTATTCTCTGCTGTCTCCTCTGAACTTTTGTGGCATTGGGGGGTTTGGTAATACCTGCGTAAAATGTGGGGTGTCAGGTGCTACTGGGGGTGGAAGGACTGGTATCACGGGAACAGCGGGGGCCCCTGCATCGGGGTCTGGAGTTTCCAAGGCTTGTAACCTAGCCGATATACCTTGCTGTCCCTGTACCAGGCCCCCTACATCTGAACCTAATTTAGTTAGTGCCTGTCGGACTAGAGCAAATTCTGCATCTAACCTAGGACCCCACTCCTCAGCTAAGTCGGGTTTAACCTCGCTCATCGCCGCAGAAGGTGGCTTGCGAACAATCTGTTGGACCTTCAAGCACTTCTCTTCGCGGCGACGAGCAGAGGCTTCCCTTGTTCTTCCCTCTGCTGTGTATGTACTATACATACACAGGCAGCTGATAGAAAAAGGGGGCCCACAAGGCCCTGTGGTGTTTTTCCTTGTGGCGCTGCACCTGAAAGACAGAAAAGGTATGAAGGAGCAAATTAGGAGGGGAACTCTGTTTGTACTGAAGAAGTAGACTGTAGTTGGGAACACACGCTCACCAATATGTAACCCCCTAGTAGCGCTATACCGGGTGCAGGATAATGTTGAGTCCAAGTTGGCAGGTAGCACTCTAGCAGAAGCAAGGAGACGCGTTCTAACACACGCGTGCTTCGAGAGTGCTGGACTCAGGGTCTAGCTTTCCCTATGGACTAAGGGGAACAAGACCACTTAAACAAGAGGAGATCCAAACAGGCAGGGTCAAAAACCAGGATATCAAAACCAACCAAGGGGCAGACAAGGCAATCCAGAAAACAGGCAAAGGGTCAAGACACAAGCTGGCAGCAGAGGAACAATAGGGCATAGACAAGAGCAATCCAAGAAACAGGCAATGGGTCAAAGCACAAGCATAAACAGCATAAACCAAGGGATAGGCAGAGAATGGTCAAAGGACAGGCCGGGTCACTTATCGCTAGAAGACGGGAACGCTGGAGCACAGGAATCACACGAGTTTCACACGGAGTCCGCTTGTTGTTCGCAAGCGCTCCTCATATGCCGGCGTCTTCCTTATAAGGAAGTCCGGCACTCGAATACATAAGCAACATCGAAGAAGGACCATAGTCATGACAATGCAGGCGGCCATCTTGGGACAGGCCAATGGATAGGAATAGATCCACAACACGGGGAACAGTGAAGAGGGACTAATTCCGTGGCGGCCATATTTGTAGTTTATAGTTACGCTGTGCCGAAACCGGCTACCGGCGTGCGTTCCCTACCACAGCCTAGGACGCACGCTGTACTGTTGTAGGAGGGACCAGGGGTGGCGGAGCCGCCGGACTAATACCTTAGGGGGTCTCCGGTGAGTCCTTGGGATCTGGGGGCGCACTTTTAAGGGAGCACGTAATGGATTCCTAACAAGCATATAACCTATTCTGTAATAGTTTTTCTAGGACTACTCGAACATGTACCTGGTGTTCTTGTAAATCTTGCGAAAATATCAAAATGTTGTCTAAATAGATAACCATGAACGTGTTTAGTATATCTTTAAATACATCGTTGATAAAGTGCTGAAAATATGCCGGTGCATTACATAATCCAAAGGGCATTACAAGATATTCAAAATGCCCGTGTGCTGTTCTGAAAGCGGTTTTCCATTCGTCCCCCTCTCTCATCCTGATCAAGTTATAGGCTCCTTTCAAATCAATTTTTGAAAACCATTTGGCGTCTTGAATCTGATCTAGAAGAACTGGTATCAGGGGTAGGGGATATTTATTTTTGATAGTTATAAGGTTTAGTAATAGATATTCGACACACGGTCGTAATTCGTCACAGTCTTTTTTCAGGACAAAAAAGAGCGGGGCACCAGCTGGTGAAGAAGAAGGCCTGATAAATCCCTTATCCAAGTTATCTTTAATGTACTCCTTTAATATGATATCCTCTTTAGATGAAAATGCATAAATCCTACCACAGGGAATGCTTGCTTCTGGGATCAAATTGATTTGACAGTCATATTCTCTATGTGGTGGGAGAACGTCAGCTTCTTTTGCATCAAATACAGTAATTAGATCAGGAAATTTATCTGCTACTACTGAACTAGTGGTATTAATGTAGCAGGGTGTCGAATGTTCCAGCTGTACGGTTCTCAATGACCAATCAATTTTAGGGTTCCATTTAACTAACCAGGGCATACCTAGTATCACCTGAAAGGTAGGGGTACTGATGATATCAAATTGTTCCTCCTTACTGATGCCTTGAAAAGTAAGAACAATGGGAACCGTGTTATGATCTATGGGTCCAGAACTGAGAATAGAATCATCAACTGACATAGCAGTCTCAGGTACTTTTCTCCTTCTTACAGGTATTTGGTGACTATACTGAAAGGTCTTGTCTAGGTAATTACCGTTTGCTCCACAATCAACCAGAGCCCTGGTTGATATTTCTTTCTGATCCTTGACCTGCAGGATTATATCGATATAGAGGTGGGGAGCGGAAGGAGCATCTCTAATTAAGGTGCCTAAAAAACGAGGATTTTTCTGATTAACGCCCAGGGAGTCTCCTCTTTCCCTCACCGGGCGTTGGCTTTTCCCGACAACCTAGGGCAATGAGGGATTATATGACCTGGTTCACCACAATAAAAACAAAGCCTTTCTCTTCTTCTTCTTTCCTTCTCTTGTTCAGAAACTGGTCCTCTAATTCCTCCTATTTGCATAGGCTCTACTCCCTCACTACTCTTTGGTTCAGGAGGTACATATCATTGGAAAGATCTATAGTTATCCTTTTTACGTCTCTCTCTTTCTGTCTTTTATGCGTTGATCTACTTGGATGGTGAGTTCTACAAACTCAGAAAAAGTAGTAGGCAAGGGAATGATATTAGAGAGTATGTCTTTGATTTCCTCACGTAATCCCTTATAGAATAGACCAATCAAGGCATCATCAGGCCATGTAGTGGAGGCAGCTAACAACTGGAAGTGAGTGATGAAATCCTGTGTTTCTTTGTTCCCTTGTTTATATTCAAAGAGCTCGGTTTTTCTTAACTGCCGCTCCTGTTTGCACTCAAACATACCTGAAAATGCCTTCAAAAAATTGTCATAATTATGTAACAGAGGATCGTTTACTTCAATATAGGGCGTGGCCCATTTTAAGGCGTTCCCCTCTAAACTCATAAGAATGAATAGTACCTTACTTTCATCATTGTTGTAGACTGTGGGTTTATTCAGAAAATGCAATTTACATTGAGTCAAAAAAGACTGATACTCCTTGGTTTCTCCTTTGAATTTACTAGGCATTGGTGGGTTCGGTAGAAGGTGAGAATATAATGGGGAAATGTTCTCTACTGGGGTTGTTGGTGCTTCTACAGGTATAGCAGCAGGGACAGGATTAGGTATAGGTCTGTCTTGGACTTGCTGCTCTAAAGTTGTAAGTTTTTGCGCTGTATCCTGCTGTTCCTGCCTAAGTATTCCCAACTGTACTCCTAATGCCCCAATGCACTATTGATCTTAACTAGTTCAGCTTCCATCACTTTTGATTATTAGGCTTGCTAACAATCTGTTGGACTATCTCAGTCTCTGAGGTAAAAGTGAAGGAAGTTGGACTTCCCTGTTCCCCCCGCCGCCAGATAACTGACTGCAGGGAAAAAAGGGGGTCCACAAGGACCAACGTGGACACCTTGTCTAGACTGCACCTGAAAGACAAAAGCAAAAAGGAAATGTGGGGTTAGTGCTAAGGACTTCTCTGTGGAAGGATATCAAGAGATTGCTACTAGGTTAACACTTACCAATTAGAACCCCCTCGCTGGCGTACCGGGTGCAGTCTAAAAGGAGATATGTTGGTAGAACTCTCCGTTGTATAACCGTCTGGTAAGTTATACTGAAAGCGCAATGAGCGCAACATAAGCGTGTTCTAGCACACACGCCAGTAGTGTCTCAGAGTCAAAGAAAACCGGGTCTGATACACAGGAGGAGCAAGCCAATACCAAAGGACAAAAACGAAAGCAGGTCTACAAAGCAAGCAAGAGGTCAACACCAATCTGGCAGCAAAGGTACAAAGGGCTATACAGAAAGAATAGTCAAAGGAGTTTCCAGGTCACTTAGCTTCACAAAGAACAGTCCGAATAACACGAGTCTCTCCACGGCAGTCCGCTTGTTGTTAGCAAGCGCAGGATACACGGCGGCGCCTTCTTTTAAAGCCGCCGTGGTTAACGAACAAAAACAGAGGACTAAACTCGAACGCGGGTGTACACACAATGCCATGACGGCAAGCCGCCATCTTGAAAGGTCCAGCTTCCCATACAAGTCAAATACTGCGTAATGTAAACAATATATCCAACACTGATTTAGGAGCAGAGAAGGGTTCAATACCGTAACCGGTTACCTAGGTTAACCGTGTAGCAATCTGGGTCGCCAACTGTAATTTTGTTGGAAGGACCATGGTGACCTGAGGTTTTTAAGTACCCTAACTGGGGATGGGGCCGGGGACTTAGATGGAATCCTGACAGTACCCCCCCTCCAGATATCCCCCCCGCAGGCATGGGCTTGTCCGGATGTCTGGAATGAAATGCAGCCTGCAATCTCGGGGCATGAACATTATCCATAGGTTCCCATGACCTATCCTCAGGACCATAACCAACCCAGTCAATGAGATACTGTAACTTATTTCGAACCATTCTGGAATCCAGGATCTTAGCCACCTGGTATTCCCCCTGAGCATCCTGTGGAGGTTTCTGAACTGTAACATCAGGGCGAGTAGCAGGATCACAAAACTTCAATTGAGAGACATGAAACACAGGGTGACACTTGAGAGTGGGAGGGAGTCTCAAACGTACTACCACAGGGGAATAGACTGAGTCGATCACATAGGGACCAATAAAACGAGGTAACAGTTTCGGACAGGACACACCCTTAAAATGCAAGTTCTTTGTGGATAACCAAACTCTGTCCCCTATCTTGTAATCAGGGTCCTCTCTGCGGTTCTTATCAGCCTGTTGCTTCATAGTGGCCTTAGAGGCCAGGAGCAGAGAAGTGATTACCTGGACCCGGGATGAAAATGATTTCAAGAAGACAGATACCTCGGGGACCAGCGAAGAATGTGGAAACCTAGTGGGTAGGAAACGTGGATGGTAGCCCATTAAAGCACAGAAGGGAGTTGTCTTTATGGCAGAATGGTAAGAATTATTGTACAGAAATTCGATGAGGGGCAAGGCCGTATACCAACTCTTTTCCTCTTTCATGCAAAAAATACGCATGTACTGCTCAAGCGTCTGGTTACACCTTTCCGTAGCACCATCAGTTTGGGGGTGATAACCAGAAGAATACAGTAACTTAGTACCCAGCTGAGCATGGAATTCTTTCCAAAATTTAGCCAGAAACTGAGAGCCTCTATCACTGACAATAGAATTAGGTATGCCATGAAGTCTAACCACAGAACTCAAAAATATATTGGCAAGGGCTTTGGCATTAGGCAAACGAGTAAGACCAATAAAATGAGCCATCTTAGTAAACAAATCCGTTACAACCAAAACCACAGAATAACCATTGCAATTAGGTAGATTGGTAATGAAGTCCATAGACAAATCCTGCCATGGCCCGGAAGGCACAGCTAAAGGTTGCAACAGACCCTGAGGAGCCAAATGATTGGTTTTAGCATGAGCACATACTGGACAAAGTCTCACATATTCTGTTACCACTGCTTTCATCTTAGACCACCACACATAACGAGATAAAAGCTCAAAGGTTTTCACTGGTCCCGGGTGTCCTGCCAAAGGAGCATCATGACACCAATGTAACAATTCCACTTGTTGAGCCACCTTAGGTACCCAAAGCCTGCTACCATGAAAACACAACCCCTCAATCTGTTTATTTAGAGGGCTTATAGCAAGAAACTTCTCCTTGTCTGGTGAAATATAACTGTCTTTAACTTCCTGAAGAAACGAAGTCAACACATAAGAGGTGGCACCAATAACGCGTTTAGCAGAAAGGATAGGAGTTGGCACATTCTCGGTCTTGTTTTCCTCGGGGTATTGTCTGGACAGTGCGTCTGCTCTAGCATTACAATTACCAGGTTTGTAAGTGATGATGTAATCAAATCTGGAAAAGAACAGGGACCATCTAGCTTGTCTACCATTCTGACAGGTTAAGTTCTTTAGGAATTCAAGATTTTTGTGGTCAGTGTAGATAGTGATAGGATGACCTGCGCCTTCTAAATAATGTCTCCATTGTTTGAGCGCCTCTTTAATAGCCAGTAATTCCCTCTCATAGATGGTATAATTCTGTTCTGCCATGCTCAATTTCCTAGAGTAGAAAGCTATTGGGTGTGTTTCTTGTTGTGCATTCTTTTGTGACAAGACTGCCCCTATTGCATTTGAGGAAGCATCGGCCTCAACTATAAATGGACTGGTGAAATCTGGATGTATCAGAATAGGGGCATGGGTGAACTCTTGCTTCAATAATTCAAAAGCTGTTTGCTGCTCGGACGACCAATAGAACTTCTGTTTTCTTAATACTTGAGTTAAGGGTACAACAATATCAGAATATGCATGAATATATTGTCGGTAAAAGTTAGCGAAACCCAAGAATCTCTGTAATTCTTTGACATTGTGTGGGGCCTCCCAAGTAACTATAGCCTGGACTTTAACAGGATCCATTTCTCTACCATTGTGTGAAATCAGATAGCCTAGAAAGGGAACTTGTTCTTTGAAGAATAGGCACTTCGACTCCTTAGCATATAACCTATTCTGTAATAGTTTTTCTAGGACTAATCGAACATGTACCTGGTGTTCTTGTAAATCTTGCGAAAATATCAAAATGTCGTCTAAATAGATAACCATGAACGTGTTTAGTATATCTTTAAATACATCGCTGATAAAGTGCTGAAAATATGCCGGTGCATTACATAATCCAAAGGGCATTACAAGATATTCAAAATGCCTGTGT
>JAUEJH010861039.1:0-10995 GCA_032275315.1 Desmognathus intermedius
ACAACCGTTACAATGGTAGCCGAAGACAGACTTCGACTAGGAATAGGAATAGGAACTACGCTATCGGGCGCTAGCCCGGCGTAAAAGTTAAGGAAAGGGGTGCCGGAGCAGAGCCCTCACCATGCCAGGGGAATTGGGGCTAGTGGGCAGCGGCCGCAGGGCGAACCCTAGGCCGTGTCCCACCGCCCCTCTGCATCACCCCACGCCGGCGGTGGGGTGCCTGCTTCTACGTTTGCGTCCATCCCAAGGGTTACTCCTGTGCTTACTGGTTCTGGGGGCGTCTCCGTTGGCCGCCTGTGCGCTGGCCTCCATGGCCCGCCGTGAGTGTATCAGCTCGCCCAGCTGCTGGGCTGAGTACCTGCTGACTTTCTCAAGAGTCAGCAATGCTCTGTCTTTTTCAACTCCTAGGGCCATCAGTGTGTCCATTGTATCCTTGTATATCGTTCCTCCCACCCCAATCAGTATAATGTGTAGTTTGACCGTGTTCCCGGAGTGGGTCAACATTTGTACGAGGGCCTCATGTTGTGCCGTGGCCCTTGCTTCCTGTGTGGTTCTGTCGGTGTCCCTGCAGTATTTCACTTCAGCAATGTGTATGGTGTGTGGTGCCGAGTCACCTTGGACCACCAGAATGTCGGGTTTCATCTTTTTCCTGTGCGCATCAATCTCCTTTCCCGTCATATGTGGTGGGAAGAGTGTTGGGGGCACCATGCAGCCCACGTCGGTGGGCAGGCCGTCTTCTTCTAGTTTTTCTGCTTTGCCTATGTCAAGCAGTTTTATGCCATTCCCTATTCTTCCTTTGTAAATTTCCTTGGCCATAATCCTGGCCGCTCCGTTATGCCTCGAGGTCACCAGCCTTTCCATGGCTGGGCATCCACTGACCGCATGGTGACAGCCGTCGTGTTGGCCGCACAGGAGGCAGTTTGGGGTGTCCGAGTAGCCATACTTGTACGCTATACTTTGGTTGTAGAGGCACCCAGCATGGTAGGCTATGGTGTTCCTTTTGGCCGAGGTTTTGACTTGCTTGGATGTTTTGTACTTATTGCTGAGGGCCGGGAGGGTATGTGGAAGAATGTTTTGGAGGAAACCATAGTAGGCTGTGCTGGTGTCAGCATCTCCCAATCGTCTTGCCTGTTTGCAGATCCGACCCAGGTCTTGGTGGAGGTCGCCAACAGTCCTGGGGGTCGATTCAGTGTCACCACCGTCTTGCTGTGGGGGGGTGTACTGCAGCCAGTATGGCTGCCTGTCCAGCATTTCTGGAAAAGCCCCCTCTGCTACGTCTATCACCCGGTCCCTATTTTCAGCCACCGTTGCGTCTTTTGCGAGTATGTCTGCAAGCTCATTACCTACTACCCCTGTGTGGCTTTTCACTTTGTACAGCTGCAGGGGGTGTGTGCGTTTTTCTAGTTCCTTATAGATTTCATAAAGTATGCCCCTTTGTTTATGGTCAAAGACATCGTGAGGGACTTCCACTACTTTCTTTATCAGCAGCATGGCCGCCAGGCTGTCGGTGGCAACAGGTATGAGCTCCCGGTCTGTGCATTCTCCCGCCCATTTCAAGAATTGGTATATTGCAGCTAGCTCTGCTCTTGTGATAGTGTTGGTGTAACCCTCTGGTCCTGGCTTTATTATAATTTGCTTGCCTTCAAGGAGCAGACAGTTCGAGTCCTGGAATGGTTTTGGCCTGTGCAGGTGTTTTTGGGGGATATATATACCTGCTCCCGCTACCTGGTATGTTTGCCCCGTTGCCGAGTTAGTGATCTTTGTGATGGATCCGTCAGTGTATGCAAAGTCATCCCATTTACGTGTTAGGTCTCCGACTGGGGGGAAGTCAAGTTTTAGTTGTGCTGGTGTTGGTAGTTGCTGGGAGGGGGGGGGGAGGGGCAGTGAGGTGTCTTTGCCTGCCTTTCTGTGTGCTTTTAGCCTGCCCATGCTAGTTGGGGGCTTGTTATCGATGAGGTACGATCTGACGTGTTCTACATCCGGGGCCCAGGTATCAGCAAGCTTCCACCAGCCCAGCACCTCCTGCTGCGTGACCCTCTTGTCTTTAGGAAGGTCCAGGAGGATGGTGAGCTCCCGGGCTAGATCCTTGGCTAGTCTGGCTTTTCTAGCCGGGTTTTGGATTGCTTTCAGGTGTTTCTCATATCCCGGGGTGTTTGTTACAGTTATCAGGTTAATGTCCCATTTGGGGTTGCCAGTTTTGCTATCCTCATCCATCCACTGTGTGGGTTTCGTGAATTTGAACCGGGATTTGGGGATGCGCAGTAGGACCTGGGCCACCCCTCCACATTCAGTAAGCCATCTATTATACGCGGTGTTGCTGAACTCGTCCCATGCCGGGTGAATCATGAGAGAGAGGGTTGGAGAGTCTGGGTTGGCTAGTACGGAGTGGACGGCCCATCTCATAGCTTTAAATAATTCTCTATGTTCATACTCGGTATTTGCTTCTGACGCCCCCTCCCAGACACAGCTGTAGGCATCATGTATAGCACCAAACAGGGCGTCCTTAGGGTGGGCACTAAAATATTGTGCGAGGTTGGGGTTAAAATTTAGCGGGCTGGCGAACCTTTCCTTGGTGAGGCCAAGGGCATCTATCCATATTCTCATAAATCCTCCAGGCACTGCCCAGTGATTGTCTAATTTCACCTTGCCTGTAACTCCATGTGTGTTGGTTCCGTCTTTGTATCGTAGGAGTAGCATGGCCACGTCGGCCGCGAACGATCCAGCAGTGTGAGTGTCATGTGTGTCAGGGTCTGTCAGCCGGACCTGTTTGTGTCTGGATTGGAGGATGGAGAGGCGTTCCAGGGTGAGGGTTCCTACTGCAGTACCCAGTGGGTTGTACACCACTGCTTTGGTGTGGGTGTGCCATGAGCGGTATGAGGCGGGGCCCTTGTGTCCCTTTTCATAGAGTGGGCAGAATGTGTCTATGTCCCGTATTTGTATGTTGAAGTGTCCGGTGGGAAGTGTGTCCAGGTGGGGGTTAACTGGGTCAGTGTGGAGGACCAGTTTCTTTCTGATAGCTTGTCCTACAGTTTTGGCATAGGTCATATCCTGGTTTGGTCCCCATATGCCTTGTTGTTGGAGATTGGTGAGGTGTGAATCCGGGCGTGCAGCGGCGGGTAGGCGGATGCCTTGCAGTCTTATATATGCATCTATCTCATCACCTAAGCCATCCTCACGCAGTCTTTCTTCCAGTTCCAGTGAGGGGGCAAATTGTGTCACATACATCTTGGTTGCGGACACATGCTGTGCTGTTTGCAGATGCGTGGTCGTTTTTCCCGGGGTGCTGAGGTAGGCTGTGCAGTCAGGGCAGTGCCATTCCGGGAGCTGGCTAGGTGCGGTGAGGATTTGGGGGGTTAGGCAGTGCCCGTGCCATACTGTGTTGCAGCCTTCACAGACGAGATGTTGGCCCCCTGCTCCCTTATGGGGTTCTCTGTCCCCGCATACTTCACAGGCTGGGTCATGGTCCTCAACCCCTTCCCCTTTAATGTAGGGTTGGTCTATGGGGGTGAGGGGGGCTGCCAGTTTATACCCCAACTTTTGGTACGCTTCTATCTCCCACTTAGCATGGACACTAAGGCCCCAGTTAACTTTATAGCATCTTTGTGGGCTGTTACCTCCCGCGAGGGTGTACATACCTTCTATTCCATGGACTGCGAACTTGGCGTTGCTGCTCGTGGCCGCTATCACCTTAGCGGCTGTGTGGGTTGAGTTGGGGTGCGAGGCATATATGGCTCGTGCCCTAGAGTATCTGGAAGTGGCATCCGGGGTGGGTGGGTGTAGGATTTCAGGGAGCTGCTTTCGCCTTTGGTATTGGGCTTTGGGTTGGGGTTGTCTGGCAGGGCGGGTGGACGTGCGCGTGTTCCTCCGCTTTTTTTGGGGGGGTCTGTTGTCGGGGTTTTCAATCGCAGGCATGTCTGGGGGGGCTGTGCTCATCTTCTGGCAGGCCACTGCTGGGGCGGGGGCCGGGAGTTTTCCCTCCATTCGGGTGCAGTATGAGATGATGTGAGGTGTGTTTATCCGTGCTGTTGGGTGTCTCTGGGTCATCAGGGGGGGTTCTATAGTGGACAGGGCCCGTACGTAGGCAGGGTGGATTGTCCTCTGGTCGGGTCTAGGTGCAGCTGGCAGGTCTGTCAGGCGGATGTGCCCTTCATTCGCTGGGTTGTCATGCAGGAGACCTGCTAATCTGTCAATCGCTATTTTGTGTGTTTTTCCAATGCCTTTATAGTTGAGGGTCAGAGCTGCTCTGGACATGATTCTATGTGTTTGTGGTTCCATCACCTGCTGTAGGGTGGTGATGCCAAGGTCCAGTAGGGGCAGGATGACTTGGGCTGGGAGCACTTTCTTCCATCTTTCTCCTGCCAGTGCATGGAGGGGGCCCAACAGGGAGTCAGTGAGATGAGCTCGTTGGAGGATAAACGTTGGAATCCCTGATTGGGTGACCGTCAGACCAGCCCTTTGCATGTGTGAGAGCTGTCTGGCCCGCATGGCGTATCTGGCGGCATGAGGTTGTTCTGTGTGGGAGCACCCTTGCACCCATTCCAGTTGGGGGGGGGTGCTTTCCCTTGCAAATACCCCCAGCGTGCCATGTCTGCGCACTGAGTTGACGAAGGAGGTGGCACATATCCGTGCATAGTCTGCAGACAGGGAGGACGCCCCTAGCCCATATCTGTCTTTGTCTTCCCTGGCGATCGCGTTTGACATGCCATTGGGGAGACGGAAGGCAACTTTGTATGCTTTGGTGATTTGTCTGTCAAGGGCTGCAATCTGCTGTTCATTGTACGGTGCTACTACAAAGGGGTAGGTGGCAGTGGGGCGTACCACAGATTCTATTAGCCTCTCTTTCTGATGAACTCCAGCCCAGGACGTGCTAATCTTGGCAGCTTTGTCTTTGAGTTTGGCCAGGGCTTTTTCAAACTGCGGTTGCCAGTTGAGGTCCATTGTTAGTGTGACGCCAAGCAGTGTTACTGGTTGGTCAGGGTCAACATATTTGACAGGTTGGCCTTGGACACATATGGTGCCGTCAAGCAGGGACCTCAGTTTTTGTTTCTGTGTTCTGGCGTTCATCCTGGTCTTGTTCCTGGGGTCTGTTCCCGAGTGACATATACCTGTGACAAGCGTTTTGGTCGGTTGGATGTCCATGTCCGCCCAGCTGGCCCATTTGCTGAGTTTTTCGGCCTGGATTTTGAGGTCGTCAATGGAGTGCGTGAGAGGTGTCAGGTCATCCGCATATGCTCCCGAGCTTATTTGGTGTCTCAGTTTGTCTTCCCCTTTCAGTATGCCCAGCTGATAGCCCCGCCCCCCTACATGTAACCAGCGGAGTATGGGTTCCAGATATAGGATAAACAGGAAGGGGGAGAGGGAATCCCCCTGCAGGGTTCCTCTTTCGACGTTAATGGCGCAGGTATCTCCATGCGGGGTTTTAATGATGGTTTGTGCATGTCTGTACAGGTTTTTGACCACAATTATGGCATCTGTTGGGAAGCCTAGATCATACATTATCATGAGGAGTTTGTCTTGGTTGATCTTGTTAAATGCAGCTGAGAAGTCAACCAGGAGAGCATATATATCCTGACCTGTCTGCATGGCGTCTTCTAGTGCGTGTACCACCAGCATGAGTTGTTCAGCTGTGCTCCTTCTGGCTCTGAAGCCTGACTGCTGTTGGCTCAAGATTCCGTTGGTTTCTGCATAGTCGACAAGTGCACAGGTTATAACTCTGGTCCAGAGCTTGTACATGGTATTTGCTAGTGAGATGGGTCTGTAGTTGTTTATTGACAGGGGGTCGCCCTTCCCTTTGTAGGGTAGTATGGTGTTGGTGGGTGGCCAGGGGGTCGGTGTGTGTCCTGTTGCCCACATGATACAGAGTAGGCCATGTATTGATTTGTGGACTGTGGCTGGGAGGCATTTCAGGACTTCGTTTACTATGTCGTCTGGTCCGGGGGCTTTCCCGGTGCTGAGGGTACGAATGCAGGTATTGAATTGTGATTCATCTGCTATTTTCTCATGAAGGAATGTTCTGGGGCCCTGGATGCAGGTTTCCAGTTCAAATGGGTCTGGGCCTGTTGTATGGGGGTAATTTCTGGGGGCTTCATGAGGGAGGTACTTTCCAGTTTTCTTCCCTCCCGGGGGTGCCAGCAGCTGTTTGTAGTGGTCTTCTATTATCTGTTTGATCTGGTCACCGTCAGTGGTGATTGACCCATCTGGGGCCCGAAGAGAGGTCAGGTTACCTTTGGGTTGTGTGTCATCAGTGGTGGTGGTGATGAGCTTGGTGGCTTGCTTCTGTTGGGTGTCCAGGAGTTGCCTCTTCCTCTCCTGTTCCCGTTGTGCGGCCAGTGTGGCGTGTTGTGTGTCAATTTTAGTTATGTCTTTCCGGATTGTTTGGGCTAGCAATTTAAGTTTGCTAGCTTTCTCGGGATTATCCAGGGTCAGGTCTTCTAGTATCACCTGTGCTTCTACTGGCAGGTCAGTTGTGGGAGTCGGAGGGTTCTGGGGGGGACACATGGTGTGGTGTATGGCTGTTCTGACTGATTGCCATTGTCTGATCAGGCGGGTCCGTCTTCTCGAGGCTTTTCTAGGTCTGAAGTGGATGCCTCTTTGGTAGGTTGTTTTGGTGGGGCAGGTTTTCATGACTATGTCCCGGGCTTGTGTGATGATGCGGGTTAGTATGTCAGTCAGCTTTTCAACTACGTTTGTAGCTGTTTCCCCATGTATATCTGTCAGGGGATGTTCTTGTCTGCCGTCAATTCCCCGTTCCGATGCGGTGGCCCAGTGTTGTGCAACCGGTCCGGAGACTATGGATTGGACGCGTGAGCTTAGGTCTGCAATATCAGTGGCTAGGTCGTGCTCTATGCTGTCCCTGGCCTTGGCTGCCATCTCTTTGGGAATAGGGGTTACTAGTTTCACGATGGGGTTGAGGTTGAGTGGGGCGGGGGCGGGAGGGATGTGGATGCCTAGGCGTGTGAGGTTCAGTGTGGCAAGGAGGGGATGGTGGTCAAGTACCGTGTGGGGGACAGTGTGGACTGTCTGGGTGTGGGTCGGTCCACTGTCCAGCGCTTGTCCGGCCGGCATGACTAAGATGTCGTCTATTCTGCTGCCTGTGGAGCACGTGGGGGTACGCAGTCCGGGTAGGGTGGTGAGTAGGGTGTCATTGACAAATTGCTGGTGTTGTTTATCCAGGGTGTTGGTGCGGCCAGGTCTGTCTTCAGGAAACAGGACGGCGTTCCAGTCCCCTCCCATGATGACTGCCTCTTTGATTAGCCCAGCGGGGTTGGTTACCTTCTCTTTCAGGTGTGTGTAAACGGTCGTCCTTTCCTCAGGGGTGTGGCTGGGGGAGAGGTAGACTCCTATCAGGTGCCAGGTAGGGTGGTGTTCGCGTTTCATGGCTAGATGTATGACCTGGCCTGTGATTGTGTCGGGGGTTGGTAGTTGTTTAATATCCAGGTGTTGATTCAGGTGTCTCTTTACTGCAATGGTGACTCCCAGGCCAGCACCCTTGCACTCATGGTATACAGAGTATTCTCTAAGGATGGATCTGAGTTTCTTAGTCCGTTTGCATTCAATTGGGAGATTAGTTTCTGTGAGGATGATGATGTCACTATCTAGGGGGGCATCTGGGGTCCCTGGGCCTAGTAGTTGCAGTTCGTGGAGGGTGGAGGGGAAGGTGAGACTGCGGAGGTTCAGGGTTGCGACCGACAGGGTGGGGGCAAGCCGTTCCTCAGTGATAGGGGGTGTGGTGTGCTGTTGATTGGCTTGGGTCTGTGTCAGGGTGTTCTTGAGGCAGCTATGGAGGGTCTGCTGTCGGGTGTGTGTGTGCTTTACTTTCTTGTGTGTGCTTGTGGGCTGGTGGGGTTCTGTTTGCTGTTGTTCAGTGTGTGCATTCCTTGGGGGAGGCGAGGTGCCTTTCTGGGCTGTGTCGGTGTTTTGTATGGGTGGGTGGGTCTGGTCTTGTGTGTGTTCGGTTTCAGAAGTGTAGATGCGTGTGAGTTTTGTTTTCCGGGTTGGGTGGTGTTCAGGGTCTTGTAGCACCGGGGTATTGTTAGGGCCAGTATGTGTTGGTTCCACCAAGCTGTGTGTGTCTTGCTGTCCAGGAGTGGTATTGGTGGAGGCAGGGTGTTCCTGTTCAAGGCGTTTGTTCTTTATTTTCTGGGGGGTTTTGTGGTGGAAGAAGTGATGCATTTGTTTCTGTGTACATTTTGGGTTGTTTACTGCATCACCTCTGTATGTTGATGTCTTCTTGACTCTGCCATTCTTGACTGGTCTGCGTTTCGCTGTGCGCGGGTTCGGCTGGGTAGTCGGGGCTTGCTGTGGAGGCAGGGGTGGGCATGGTTTCGTTTGGTCAGTAGCTGGAGTGGGTGCTGAGTCTGCTGCTGGTGGTGTCGGGTTGTGGCTGGTGGGTGGGGCGTGTTCTGTCATAGGCTCAGGATCTTGGTAAGATATGTGAGGGTGATGTGTGGCGTTGTGAGCTCTGATGAGGTCAGCACAGTATTTGCTAAGGTTAGAGATTGGGCCGTTTGTGAACTTGTTGAATTCTCTATTGATGGTATCCGCTAGGCAGGAGTGATGGTCACCGTCTCGAGCATGGTGTAAGAATGCAGCAGCTGCAGCTATCACCCAGTATCCACATGACCAGGAGTCAATTTGGGGGGACAGGAAAAGGTGCTCTAGGCGCCATGTTCTAGAGTGTATCTGTATTGTATCCAACAGGCAGGCCTGGTAGCCCCCATCTGCGTAGGTTTCGGTCATTTCTTGTGTTATGCCTCTCACCTGGTTCCACATGGGTGGTCCCAATGGGTCCAGCATATATGCCTGGCGAGTGGTTGGGAGGAGGATGACCGCTCTCCAATGGTGGCCGTCAACCAGGGGGGCGAAGATTGGCAGTTTTTGTCCTAGTGCAGTGGAGAGGACGTGGTCAGGTCGTTTGGTCAGCGCCCATTTCAGTTGTTCTAGGAAGGTTTCTGGGTTTAGGGAGGGAAAGGTACAGGGGTCACTGTGTATATCAGGCTGGTTGTTATGGCTTAGTTGCGCAATGCATTTATCCACTTCTTTGTCTGTGAGTTTGGCTGCATGTCCGCTCAGGGATGAGTGCCAGGGATTGGGGACATCACCTGATCCAGAGGGTCCTCTTACGGCAGTTGTGGGGTGGCCCCCGCCTGCAAGTGGGGGATGGCTGGTGTGCTCCGGAGAGTTGTCTGTCTTATGGTTATCTGGTTTTGTCTGTGGTTTGTCGGTGTGCTTGTTTGGGTCCGGGGGTGTCATGTTGTTTGTCTGTGTAAGTGTGGCTTGCAAACGTCTGATGGCTAGTTCTTGTTTTTGGGTATTGGAGAGTCTGTGTTGTCTGGTGGGGGGTCTCAGCAGGGGGTAAGGTCTGTAAAGCGCTGGTAGTCCACACAGTGCTAGTCTATTCAGAGTTCTGCGCGTTATGGGCAGGGGTAATCGTTTGTATAAGGGGCTACTGGCCTCATATCGTAGGCGCAGGTTGTGGATGGAGGGGCGGTTCCGATGGGTAGACAGGACTGCAATGAGTGTGAGCAGCATGAGGAGTGTCTGTGGGGGTGTCCAGGTGATGTGGTTATCATTTTCACTGGGTAGTGGGTGCCAGTGTGTGCGTTTCCAGGGTTGGGAGGAGAGTGTTTGTCCGGGTGGCAAGAAGATGGTGGTTGTCATCATCCTGTTGGAAGTCGTTGGTTCCAGATGCTTATGTTCAGGTGGAGGGGAGTCTGTGTGCTGCAGTTTATGGTCAGTGACGGGTGTGTTGGTGGGTTTGAGGAGCAGCTTTCTGTGGCTGTGTTGTCGGATGATGTCAGTTGTGTGGTTGGGTGTGGGGATCTCTGGCTGTTCTACAGGCATGTGGGTGGTGGGGTAGGCAGACAGGATGAGGATGCTCATTATTGCCAGGGCAGTTGGTTTGGAGTTGGGCTTGGCGATAGTAGATGAAAGCAGGGCCGAACACAGGAGTAGTTCTGTTACATGCCATTCTGGGATCATGTGGTGGAGGCGAAGTAGTATGGTTTTGGTAATACTAGTTATCTCAGTGGTATAGGTCACAATTTTTTGGTGCAGGTGTTTTGCAGCAGTAGTATAAATGGGTGTCTTGGCATTGTGTGTGGGCCATAGTAAGAGGTTCATGGGATGCTGTCTTGGTGCGTGTGTCTTGGTCCACTTGGAGTCAGGCGTGGGCTGCTCGGGGGGGGTAGTCAGCTTGGGCAGTCGCCATAGGGTCTCTGAGGGTCGGGTGCCGGGGATGTGGGGAGTGCATTCAGAGCTAGTGATGCCGCTTATTATCCTTTTGAGGGGGGGGTGTTGTGTTGTTTGTGTTGGAGAGAGGGTGTGATGGTCATATGTAGGGTGATGGGATGATGGGGCTCTTGCCTGCGGATTACTGGGGGGTGGCTCCAGAGGGGCCAGCACCACCCTGGTGGGCAGCCTGTGTGGCATCCTCAGCCATGAGCTCGTCAGGGATGGGGTCAGCCAGCCGCTTCTTCTTTGAGTCACGGTTGTCAGCGCGCAGGTCCCCCTCTGGTGAGAGGGGGGTGTGGTAGCCCTGTTGGTGAGGCGGTAGTTTGTGGAGGGTGTTAATGAGGTGTTTATGTTGTGCTGTGTTGTTGTCGGTTTCATTATCAAATTGGGCAGGCCGATATTGATTGCTTCTGGCGTATTCAGTTCCAGATTGCAGGGCCAGGTTATGGCGGTGTTGTGTGTATGCGGTGAGTTGGATTGTGAGATCCAGGTGGGGGGGGGGTGAGTAGGTGTGTCTGGGTGGTACAGCACTGGGTGGTTAAGCGTTGGCGGGTAGAGGTGGGTATGTTGGTCTGTGGTGAGTACCTCTGCCGTCAGCTGCGGGTCGGCCAGGGATGCGCCACCCAGGGGCTTGCTGGCTGCCCCGTCAGCCTGTCTTGTGGGGGGATGGGAAGCAGGGGGGGGCTGGTCAGCTAGCCGGCTTGTTCTGGTGGATGTTATTTCATTGGGTTTTGTAGTGTTAGGACTGGTGTTGGTCTGTGC
>JAUEJH010862139.1:0-19507 GCA_032275315.1 Desmognathus intermedius
TGCATTAAAAGGCATTAACCATATCAGCTGCATTTAATTCTTTTTCTTCATTGATTGTAAGAACAACTCTCATATTCAAAATTAGCTAAATGTAAGCTCCATGGATTTCAGGGGAGGCTGAAGCCCAGGGAGCCCAATGTAGTTGCACCAGGGGCTCCCAGACTTGCAGACAAATGTGAGTGTTCCTATAGGAAAGTAGTCGGACACACTGGTTCCTATAGAACTCTTATAGGATTTTACTATTAGCATACGAATATTCTATATGAATTTATATTTCCCATAGAAATCCCATAGGACACCAATCGGTTCACTTCACACAGGTAGGCAACACTGGGTAAGTTGTTATATTTCCCTTGCATGTCTCGTCTGGTCCACTCCAGCACACGGATGGGCCAATAATTTGAAGCCAGATTAGACTGATTAGTCCTCCAATCAGAGGACTGAACTATTTGGCAATTTAGATCGATCCCTAAAGGCCAGTACAACAAAAAGATCAGGGAAGCTGCCATAGTTATATCTGCTATGTGTTTTTGTTATGTCTGCTTTTGTGTTTTTACTGTTTGTTTGGGAGAGGTGTTTTCCCTGCGGTTTAATACGCCAGTAAGAATCGCGTTATAAAACATTTTAAATAAATAAAATAAATTAAATAAGCGGGCTCAGGGGTGCTGTAGGCAGTTGCTGGGGGTCAGGGGTGCCCTAGGCAGTTGCTGGGGGTCAGGGGTGCCCTAGGCAGTTGCAGGGGGTCAGAGGTGCCCTAGGCAGGCTCAGAGGTGCCCTGAGGCAGTTGCTGGGGGTCAGGGGTGCCTAGGCAGTTGCAGGGGGTCAGAGGTGCCCTAGGCAGACGCTGTGTATGTGCCTCTGTGTGGGAGCAGCACAAAGAATAACACTAGCCTAAGGTGCGCGCGGCATGCGCGTCCCCGCACGTTTCGTACTCCTCTGTGGCCCATCTCACGTTCGGGTGTTTCCGCTGGGTGTTCACTTTTATGAGGGGGGTGGCAGGGGGAGTGGCAGGAGGGGAGAAACTGCTTGAAAAATCAAAACAAAGCCCCACTTCTGGGTTGTATTGTTATTAGCGTTGCTAATGGCAACATGCTGATATGCGGATTGGGCTGATATGGACCGCTGTCTCTGGTGGCGCACGGGCTCCCAGGCACAGGGCTCTGCGCCTGCGCACACCACGTGGGCGCAGTCTGTGCGCATTCGCACCATGGAGCAGAGATGGTCAGGCCAGCAGCTGGTGCATGCTCTGCCAGTGTGCACTGTGCATTAAGGTACACTGCAGGCCAGCAGCTGGTGCATGCTGTGCCAGCATGTACTGTGCATTATGGTACACTGCAGGCCAGCAGCTGGTGCATGCTGTGCCAGCGTGCACTGTGCATTATGGTACACTGCAGGCCAGCAGCTGGTGCATGCTGTGCTAATGCATACTGCACATTTTGGTACAGGGTAGGCCAGGGTGCTACATCACTAGTATGTCACTCCGAGTAATGCATGGAGGACACATTAATTGTGGTAGTGCATTCTTGACGGTTGCATTGAGAGGTGCTGTGCCATCCGCACGCCACGCATATCTGTCTAACCTCCCAAATGTGTTACAGTGAGACCTCGGAGCCAATCCTGCCGTGTATAGATGCGGGTAATACAGGGGGCACGTTGCTTACCTGTAACCTGGGGTGTTTCCAAGATTCAAAGACACTCGGGGCTCAGCCCAATATGTCTGCAATAAATTACATTTCAAAAGCAGTTATATTGCTCCCATTTCCACGTTGTTAAGATTACAGCAGTGCTAAGTGCAATTTCCATTATTTTGATCCTGAGCTATGGCCAGGAGACTCGGGGCTATAGCCCCCTGTGCTCCCCTCCCTAGCGACGCCACTGCCTATAGCCGATTATGGGGTGCAAACACCGGCAAAGAAGAACATGTTCCATTCGATTCGTTGCGCCAGCGGGTCACAGAAAATAAGGAGGTTTGGAACTTGCCGTGTAATTGATCTAATAGCGGGTAACATGGTAATCACAGCGACTAAACATTGGCTCTTGCGTTGTGAGAACCGACGGGGCAACTGCTTGTGTTGTGCAGTGACTTATTCAGGAACATGTTATTGCGCCTTCACCCTCCACGGCCTGCTTCCAAACGTTATCGCAACTATCTGCACACATAGGGGCTAATTCACAAAGCAGTTACACACTGTCTTAATTTTACATCTGGTGTAACTCTCATTGACAGCAATGGGAGTTACACCAGACGTCAAATTAAATCAGTGTGTAACTGCTTTGTGAATCAGCCCATAATGTTCTCCTTTCCCAACTCTCTGACTCACATAATCACACCAACATCTGTAGCTTGCTCTTGCTTCCACTTCCCCACTCACTCAATACTTCAGTTAACAAAAACAAAATATGTACAATGTAGGGTGTTGTGGAGATGCCATTACAAAAATCTTGTGCCTGTTCCTAGTTTCAACACAACTCAAGCAAAGGCTCAGCATCTGTAGTGCTTAGTTTTAAAGCGCTATGTGCCCTGCTGAACTATAGTCCAAAATGTATTTCTTATTCAACAGATTGGCGGTGTGTGTGTTTTTTTTTCATTTTGTGTGTCTGTTTACTCTGTTTGTTAACTTTCAAAAACAAGCATTGGCCAATGCCATTAGTTTTCTGCTTCAGGGTGTTCGGGCAGGGGTAAGTGAGTGGCTGAAGTGGTGAGACAGTGGGTGAGGAATCGGAAAGCAGAGAATCAGAAGTGCAGCAAAGCAGCAAACAGAAGCATTAGTGACACAGATTCGAAAGACATTAGTAAGCAACACTAATGTATCACTATACAGCTGAGTAGGCAATTGGAAGTTTTTGAATTTTTTAGGCTAATGAAAGGAGGGCAAACAAGCATTGGCAAACATTTCATTAGCCTAATGGCATTGCCAATGCTTGTTTGCCCTCCTTTGTTTAGCCTAGTGGAATTGCCAATGCTTGTTTTCCTTCTTTCATTAGCCTAGTGGCCTAGCCAATGTTTGTTTGCTGTCCTTTAATTAACCTAATGACATTGGCAGTGTGTGTTTGCCCACTTTTCATTAGCCTAGTGGCATTGCCAGTGCTTCTTTCTGCACCTTTCATTAGCCTAATGGCAGTGCCACTGCTTGTTTGCCTTCTTTTCATTAGGCTAGTGGCATTGCGAAAGCTTGTTTGTCCCTTCTTTCATTAGCCTAATGGCTTTACCAATGCTTGTTTGCTGTCCTTTCGTTAGCCTACTGGCATTGCCAATGCTCGTTTGCCCTTCTTTCATTAGACTAATGGCATTGCCAATGCTTATTTGTCATCCTTTCCCTAGCCTAATGACATTGTCAGTGCTTGTTTGCCCTCCTTTCATTATCTTAATGGCATTGCCAATGCTTGTTTTCCCCCTTCATTGGCCTAATGGCATTTCCAATGCTTGTTTGCCCACCTTCTATTAGCCTAGTGGCATTACCAATGCTTGTTTTCTTTTCTTTCATTAGCCTAGTGGCATAGCCAATGTTTGTTTGCTGTCTTTCCATTAGCCTACTGACATTGCCAATGCTTGTTTGCCCTTTTTTCATTAGCCCAATGCAATTGCCAATGCATGTTTTCCTTCTTTTATTAGCCTGGTGCATTGCCAATGCTGGTTTGCCTCCTTTCATTGGCATAATGGCATTGTTTGCTGTCCTTTCATTAGCCCAATGGCATTACGAATGCGTATTTCCCCTCCTTTTAATACGCTAGTGGCATTACCAATGTGTGTTAGCTGAACTTTAATTAACCTAATGGCTGCACACTACTGAGTATATCGCAAAATCTTGAGTGCAAAAAAGTTTACATTACAAGGTATTGAAATGGAAATTGTTTTATATGTAACTGTTTACACAGGCATCGGTGATTTTAATGTTTGTATCCTGTTGAAATATATCTTGTCTATGCTGAAAAGCAAAATAAAGATCTATTATAATAATAAAATAATTAACCTAATGGCATTTGGAATGCTTGTTTGCCCTGATTTTATTAGCCTAGTAACATTGCCAATGCTTGATTGCCCTCTTTTTGTCAGCCTACTGGCAATGCCAATGCTTGTTTGCCCTCCTTTCATTAGTCTAATTGCATTGTTAATGCTTGTTTCCACACCTTTCATTAGCCTAATAACATTGTCACTGCTTGTTTGCCATCCTTTCATTATCTTAATGGTATTGCCAATCCAGGTTTGCTCTCCTTTCATTAGCCTAGTGCATTGACAATGCTTATTTGCCCTTCTTTCATTAGCCTGGCATTGGCAATGCTTGTTTGTCCTCTTTTCATTAGCCTAGTGGTATTGCCAATGCTTGTTTGCCCTTCTTTCACTAGCCTACGGTAGTGCCACTGCTTGCTCGCCCTCTTTTCATTAGGCTAGTGGCATTACCAATGCTTATTTGTTGTCCTTTCCCTAGCCTAATGACATTGTCAGTGCTTGTTTGCCCTCCTTTCATGATCTTAATGGCATTGCCAATGCTTGTTTGCCAACCTTTCATTATCTTAATGGTATTGTCAATCCAATGCTCGTTTGCCCTCCTTTCTTTATCTAAATAGCTTGTTTGCCCTCCATTCGTTAGACTACTGACATTGCAACTGCTTGTTTGCCATTCCTTTCATTATCCTATTGGCATTGCCAATGCTTCTTTGCCTCCTTTCATTGGCATAATGGTACTGACACTGCTTCTTTGCCCTCTTTTTATTAGCCTAGTGGCATTACCAAGGCTTGTTTTCTCTTCATTAGCCTTCTGATATAGCCAATATTCGTTTGCTGTCCTTTCAGTGACATTGCCAATTCTTGTTTGCCCTTCTTTCATTAGCCTAATTCCAATGCTGGTTTACTCTCCTGTTATTAGCCTAGTGGCATTGTCAATGCTTGTTTGTCCTCCTTTGATTAGCGGAGGGGCATTGGCAATGCTCGTTTACCCAGCTTTCATTAGCCCAATGGCATTGCCAATGCTCGTTTGCCCTCCTTTCATTATCTTAATGGCATTGCCACTGCTTGTTTTCATAATGGCATTGCCACTGCGTGTACTTTCATAATAAAAATATGCACTTTATTGATGTAAAATGGAAAAAAAACACGCACAACACTTTAGAAAATAAAAACTCTAATGTGCGTGTAAAAACAGGCTGTGTCACATTTTGCTCAGAATGACCCGTTCTTTTTCTAACTGCCATCAGAACCGTCACCCGCTAACTAACCCCCGCTTTCCAGAATCCCTGTTCTGTCATCTTGCACCCTCCCACCTCTCCTCCCCTTCCTGTCGTACAGCACTCTCTGCTAGGAGAACATATTTTGAAGGAACAAATACGTAGAAGGTATTGATTATACAGACGGGTTTTTCTTGCTTGCCAGCTGAGACTTTTATTATTAAAGACCATACATCTGTTCACAGGTGTGACTATTCATAAGCCATTACAAAAATTATGTGGTTTCATATTTCAGACACAAAAACTAGATGCATTATTTTGAATGCTTATGTTACAGGCAATGTAGAAATGTGACACAAAGAAAGCCATAAATAACCAACACAAGTTTGATATGAATTCTTTATTAGGTGACATGTATGTATTTATGTATTTGCTTGCTTGCTTGCTTGCTTGCTACTTAGGTGCCAAAAGCCCACAGGCTTCAGGGTGCCAGGGCACAGACTCCAACACAACAAAACACCAAGGGGCTGATTCACAAAGGAGTTTCTTGCCGCTTACGTATTTCGTCTGCATAAGTCCTGTTGATTTTAATAGGACTTACGCAGATGAAATATGTAAGAGGCACGAAACTCCTTTGTGAATCAGGCCCAAAGATAACAGCATTACATGATAACAGGTATTTTTAAAAACTAGATATTTTTACATCTAATTGAAGAGGCAATATAGGTGCACGTGAAATCATTTATTTTTTGTAGTTCTGTAGGGACAGGTTGAATGATGTTCAGGAAAGTAGTAGTTGACATTAAACAGTCTTCTGCAGTCGCGTAATGGTTAAAACACCCATCAGCTCCAATAGCATTTCTCACCAGCAATCTGTGCTGACTGGGCCCATTCTTTTTTTTGCACGTTAGTCTTCGTCTAATCCATTACCAGATAACCTGGAAAAAACGTTTGAGAGAAAGTAGTAAAATTGTATGCCTCATAACGTACAAATCCTTACATTTCTTGAAATGTCTTAAAGCGTCATTCTGGACAATTTGGGAGTAAATGACTCCCATGACCAAAAAGGGAGTAAAAAAATCTATGCAGGTGAAATATATACATTGTGCACATGTTGCCAATTATAACATTAAAACACATTGCAAAATCGGAAGAAACGTACAGTGAAACAGGAGGTGGGAGAAAAGTGCTCAAATTCCTAGTGTTAGTTGGTCTGGGTGTGCTGGGAGAGGTGCACTGCAAGGAGGAGACAACAGGGGCACAGCAGGGAGGGAGGGGTGTGCCTGGGAGGTGCTGACAGGAGTGGGCGAGGAGGAGTGTGTCATTGGGAGGAGGGACATAGTAAACCAGGTGAGTGGACTGTGCTGCGGTGGGAGGCTGACATGGTGGCAAGGGGAGTGTGCTGCGGAGAGATTGTGGGGACAGGCTGTGCAGCAGGGCCGATAACATTGCAGTGAAAGAGGGAGTACGCTGCAGTGAGTCGGTGGGGTGCAGGAGAGCATGGGGGAAGGTAAAAGAGGACAGTATTTCCAGGCAGCCTATTTTCCCCGTCCTGGGACAGGCTTATATGCTAGTGTTCAGAGAGCATGCTGGGAGATCTGTCTAGAAGATGCTGAATCCATGTGGCTCCCTGCTCTCCTCACCTGCCAGCAACTGCTATTGCTAAAAATTGTGGTCCACACACAGCAACGGATAAAGGAGGTTCCACTCTTGGCACAAGCAAATGAAAGACTGAGAGATGGATTGAGTCAACGTTTCACCTGATGACATGCGCACGAGAACCAGGCGGCCACGGTTTGCCTCAGGTCAGAGTGAGTGATAAGCACATTGGTCATAACCAAACAATTCTGCGGTGGCAAGCGAAGTTCAATTATGAATAAACAAGATGGCCAAATGAGCAGAGGTTTGAGGTACCTAGGACAACATGATAAATTACAAAAAGAGTTCTATTGTGTGCATTCACTGACTAATGAGAATTTGTGGGAGAGGTGCATAGACACAAACGGATCATGTTTGGATGGAAACAAGACAAGGTGAAAAAGTCAATGATCTCCAGGTAAACACTTTGAAAATGGCAATACAGAGAGCAAAGACACAGAGAAGCAGGAGATTTGATCCATTCAATTGTTATAAAGTGGGTTCAATCCCAAGAAAGCAGCCGAGGCCTTCTCCAGTTCAATGTAGCTTTATTAGATGTTACCAGGTCTGAGTCCAGAGGGAGAGTGATAGAAAACAAAGGGCAGGAAAACTGTCATTGAACATACAGGGGGTTCTGGAATACACAGAGAAGGTGCCCGGCAGGGCCAGGCTAGACCCACAACAGCAATATAGTGGGCTGAAGATGGAGAAAGGACAATACAGGAATCAAAGAGAGTGAGGGGAATTAATAAGAATTGAGAGCACAGCACAGGGGGCAGAAGCCAGTAGGAGAAACTGTGCTTTGAGGGTAGAGTCAGCAGATGGCAATCACTTTAGGGAAGAAGATGGCACCGAATACACAGAGGGGAGGCAGTGAGAACGAAAAGAAGTCAGTGTATCTAGAGAGCAGTGTGGAAGGAGGGCACTCTCACCGGGTTACCACTGGAGGAAGCAAGGAACTCCAAGCAGATGCCGTGGCAGGTAATGCTAGACGGATGTATATAAGCTTAGGGTTTGAGCTCTGCTGAAAGGAGGTCCTCCCTGCACCATGATGCAGACAGCTCAGCCCCATGGGAACAGGCAAGAGCTGGTGCACTCTGAGGCAGGGCACCCAGGCAGACAACAGTTACCAAGAACAAACAAGGTACATTTAAACATGCGTGTTGCTGAGCATCATTTAAGAACACACAGCCGAGGATTTTGTAAACAGTAAATGATCTTAGAGCAGCCACATTTGTAGAAGTCTTGCTGTATGACAGATACAGAACTAGTAGAGGTGGGCAAGCCAGTGAAATCACAAGTGAAGTCAGAACCAAGCCAGGAGACAGCATTGGGAGCCGAGCTGGAAATGAACCAGTCAGGCAAGGTCAGGAAAAGTCCGAGAAGTACACACAGATTCTGGCCAGGAACCTGGCTACCTTACCTATGTGGACCTTTTGGAAAAGGGGACATAGGGGCTTACACCGGGGAGGCCAGGACCATGCCACAGATTGCAGATAGAGTGGTAGTACTCGTGGCTGGAGTTGTGTTATCGGTAGCTCCCAGCCCCTATGCTGGGTGCAAAGAGGGCACCTAGGCCCCTAAAGAAAGGGCCCACGGTCTCAAGGCCTAGAACCTATGTACATAGGGTCACCCAGGCAGTCATAAAACCATACCATGTACACAATAAACAAGACATCTACTTATAGAAGGATGACCAGGACCAGATGTTACAGAGAGAACACAGATTTATTTGGGAAAAACAGCAAAAATAGATTAGGCAAATGGGAACACTGGGAAGAGGGAAGCACACAAACACCAATGAAATGTACATACACAACAATAAAACAGTTACATTTGCTACTTGCTCATGCTACTGTAGGGCAGAAAATGCAGTAAGTTACAGGGGCAGTACACCCTATGCAGAGGCCTAAGGGAGGGCCTATACCTGGGCAGGAGAAGGTAACAGTAAGGGCAGGAAGTTTCAGGGGCAGCACACACTGGCAGGGTTCATTTGCAAGGGATTACAAACAGTTTCTGTATCTGGGTAAAGGGGGGAACCCTCATCAACTGGGTATATTTCCTTTCAGGGTAGGGGTTTGGGGCAGGTACTCACTCAGGGTTGCAGAGGCCAATCTGAGGGAGCAGTAGCTTGCCTTAGGCTAGGGACGGCTTCCTACGCCCACTGTAGCACTTACAATGGGATTCGGGGGCAGAGAGAGAGGAAGAAGAGAGTAAGAGCGTTAAGGCAGGGGTGCAGGGTGGTGGAGGGGCTGGTGCACGGCTGCCCTGGGGTGGGTTTTGAGTGCCTGCAGCGCTGCAGGGTGTGACTGGCAGGGGTGGCTGGTGGAGCTCCTGCATTATGAGGTGAAGACAGGGGCCCCTGTAGCAGCAAGTGCTTGGGGTGCTGGTGAGAGGTGCCCCAAGTTGGGATCTGATCACAGGGGCCTGCCAGAGGTCCCTGGCTGTAGGTCCTGAACTGAGGTGGGCAGGTTTTGGGGCAGGATGGGGTAGCTGGCTCAGGATGGGGCACAGATGCAGAATGGGCAGCTGGGATTGGCTGGGGTGTGAGTGACACAGGGGGGAGGCAACCCTCAAGGAGGGTGAAGGAGAGAAGGAAAAAAGAGAAAAGGAAGAGAAGACAGAAAATACAAAGAAAAATACAGAAAAAAAAGAAAAACTGAAAGAATGAAGGAATTTGCTGGTACTGCAGGGGGGGGGGGGAGTAGAGAGAGCCACGTGTGCATGGGCCAAAAAGACAGCATGGGGTTTTGCCCCATGTTTCACTTCCCCGGTTTGGTGGAGTTGCGCGCCCAGGTGCATTATGTGTGGGGCATGGCAAGGCCCCTCTGCAAACCTTCATGTGTCAGTTTGCCCCCTGCTACTGCATATGTCTGTTTGCCCCCTGCCACCTCATGTCTGTTTGCCTTCGCCACTCCCATCTGTCTATTTGTCCCATGCTGCCTATGTCTGTCCCGCTACCACCTCCCTGTCTGTCCGTTTGTCCCCCTGCCACCACCCTCACCCACCAGACAGACAACACTACCCTCCTTCACCACCCTTCTTGTCTCTCCAGCCCCCTCCCTCTCCACCAACCTGCCTCTGCAGTTCCCTTTATCCACCCCCTACTATATCAAAATAAATAAATATATAAATAATGCACTAACATAGCTCTGATCGTTCCTTCTACCACCCATGTACACCAGTGTGTTCTTCTGTAGTCTTACTTCTCTTTTTTATACCTAGGCAAAAGAGAAGAAAGACTAGAGAAGCACACACTGGTTCAGACGAGCTGCCTTCCCTGCGACCACCATCTGGCCGCTCCACCCTGACATGGGACCCTCATCCTTCCTTTCCAGTCCCCCCTTGCAGCTACACCCTACCACCTGCACCCCTGACCACTATTCTGCCTCTCCAGCCCTCCAACACCATTCACCTCACCCACCCAGTCTCCCCACCACAACCCACCCACAGCCTTATAGCCACCCCCTACCCACCCAGAGCCTCACCAGTCACCTCTCAGCCACACCAGCCATCTCACAGCCTCATCAATCACCTCACACACTTGTGTGTCCGTTTGCCCCTCCCCATGTATCCGTTTGCTTCTCCCACACCCCTGTATGTCCGTTTCCCCCCTCCCCCCGCCTGATCCCACCCCAACTCCCATTGTATACTCGCAAATAAAACACAACAGCAAAAAGACTAATAGCATTGGCCAATGCTTGTTAGCTCTGTGTTTAGGAACCCCAGCAGCACCCTGGGATGCCAGCCCCACCTGCCATTGCCCATCCCCCTGCTCGGTGCATGCACCCCCCCACCCCCCAAACCCCCTCAATTACTCCACACGCATGCACAGACCATGCTGCACACATGCCTGTGCACTGCTGACTAAAATCAGATGGGAAGTGCCGCTGGCACGCAGCCTCACAAGGCAGGAGCACTTTAAAAAGAATTGTTTTACTAAGGAATGTTTCCGCCGCCCGATCTCAATTTGAAAAAAGGCAGGTTTCGGCAATCACCCGGCGATGTGCTCCGAAGGCGCCGAGTGTATACTGCAAGAGGTGGCGAACCGCACACACTGCTTCTCCCGGCAGCCAACATTGGGTTAAAAAACCTGCTGTGCGCAGTTTTATCCATTCGCCAATAGATGGTGGAAAACATGAACTAATACGGTGACGTCGGATAAGTATTAATTAAAATCGCTGCGTGCAGTGCCGCCTGTTCACCACCAGATGGCGGCAAAGGCCCATAAATGCTGTACACAGTCATTGCACTTCTGAAAACTGTTGCTTGCAGTTTTAACCTTTCACCATGAGATGGCAGCTAACGTCTGTAGCCGGCTTCTGCGGCTGCACCTGTAAACAGCATCTGCTTTGTGCAGTTTCACCTGCATGCCACGAGATGGCGCAAATGCCTATTTGCATTGGCACACACCGCTACATTTATCACAAAAGCGGCTGCAGTTTTAACCTTTCGCCACAAGATGGCAGCAAACGCCTGTAGCCGGCTTCTGCGGCTGCTCCTGTAAACAGGCTCCGCGTTGTGCAGTTTCACCTGCACGCCACAAAAGTGCAGCAAATGCCCATAGCCCGCTTCTGCGGCTGTGCCTGGAAACAGGCTCCACTTTGTGCAGTTTAATCTGCACGCCACGAGATGGCGCAAACGCCTATTTGCATTGACGCACACCGCCACATTTATCACAAAAGTGGCTGCAGTGTTTACGTTTCACCACAAGATGGCGCAAATGCCTATTTGCATTGGCGCACACCGCTACATTTATCACAAAAGTGGCTGCAGTGTTTACTTTTCGCCACAAGATGGCAGCAAATGCCCATAGCCGGTTTCTGCGGCTGCGCCTGAAAATAAGCTCCACTTTGTGCAATTTCACCTTTCACCACAAGATGGCAGCAAACGCCCGTAGCCGGCTTCTGCGGCTGCGCCTGTAAACAGGCTCTGCTTTGTGCAGTTTCACCTGCACGCCATGAGATGGCATCGGCACACAGGCAACATTCTGACCAGAAGTAACGTCACAAAGTTTATTGACCCAGATAATCAAGCAAAACAAGGCTATTGTCAATCACAGACTTGTAACAAAAAACAGATTTTAAAAACGCATGACTTTGGGCTTCCAGGGAACAACAATTTTCAGAAAACGACTTATTTTGTTGTGCGTTTGTGGACCCCCCTGACCCTCATTTCTCCTGGCCTACAGTAGGAGGGGTTTGTAAATTATTCAGCAGTGCAGTCTGTGAAGCCCGCTCCAGCCCGCACTGGTCACAAAGCAGCCCTAATACACATTGCAGTGCTCGAGTATACGTTTGTTGATTCCCATTGGAGTCAATGGGAAACAACAAACGTATACTCAAACGTAACTGCTTTGTGAATCAGGCCCATTGTGTAGCTGTCGTAGCACCGGAACAAGCACAAAGTGAATATGTGCTGCTGTTCTGACGTCACTTCCGGTTACCATAGATCTCCTCATGGATGTAGCGCAAAGGCCAGTCGTATCCTGCAAGACATCGGCAGCTCAGGGGTTTTCCCCACCCACTTCAGATGTATAATATGCAGTGCACACATAGTGGGACCCATAATATATACAAATGACCCTTTGAGTTTGTCAGGGTCACGTGCAGCGCGAGAGGGAATATATTGGGCTTGTACACTGAGCATACAGAGTTCATCGGGTGCCAGGCAGGGTAGCCAGGGAATTTTGGGCCAGCAGTTCAGGTATAGAATTTGCCAGTAGAGTCCAGAAGATAGTCAGACAGGAGACTAGGGCCCAGGGGAGAGGAAGACAGGAGCCGTCAGGAAAAAGAGAGGGGGTGACCAAAAGGGCCCGCAGCACCGGACCGGCAGGAGCAGGCTGGAGAGTGAGTTTAGGTGGGAAGGGGGAGGAAGGTAGGGGCGCAGACCAGTTTGGAGAGTTTAGGAAGCAGGACAGGGGGAGAGAGAGAGAGGTGGGCATCCAAGCCAGTTTGGTTTGCTGTTCCCCCACTAGAGGGAAGAAAAAGGTTTATAGGCAGGAAGGGGAGTGCAGGAGGGGCCAAAACTGATTTAGGTTTTGGCCCCCAGGTTTATGGTAGGAAACAGAAACCCCAAACAATAGGCTGGCAGGCACTCTCAGGCAGGGGGAAGGGGAGATGAGTTATGGGCTAGAAACTAGTCTCTGTGGAGCCACTGGGGAGGAAGGTGGGGCACAGAACAGGCCAGACAAGAAGCCCAGGACAGGGGAGATGGCGGACTTCAGCAGTGACAGGACTCAAACTCCACCAGAAACACTGTCCTTGTGATCAAGGACTTTCGCGGTGGGTGCGGTCTCCTACGTGCAACCATGGGCCTCCTGTGGGGGTTAGATAAGCAGTTTCCCATACATGCGGGCCAACCCAGGGGCAGTCAGCACAGGCTAAGGCAGTCAGGGACACGAGCAGGGAGAACTGGGGCAGAGGCAGACATCACACAGGTGGCCAAGGGAAGGATGCTCCTTAGAGAGTGCCAGGTGGGGCAGAGCAAGGGACAGAGAAAGGCACAGGGAAAGAAAGGTCATTTCACAAGGGACATGGGTCAGGGAATGCAGGGCACCCCTAATGTGAGGCTGGCAGGCCTCCCTATATTCCACATATCGGCACCCAGGCCCCCCACTCAAGCTCCCTGGAAGAGGACATCCATCGAAGATCGTAGGTGGAGGAAGACCTCTACCAGTGCAATCAACCCCGGGTTAGGCACCAGACACATTCTGACCAACCCAACAAAATCAGGGGAATGCCTGAAGTGAGGCATTCCCCCTGTATTCCATACTGTTAAAGGGGTGGTGCCCCTACACCCTTGGACCGGTTATCTGCCACTGTCCCAACGCATTACGATACCACTTGGGTGGTGGTGGTTTACACGCTATTTTTTATTTTTTTTTAAACCTTCTAACATACGCTTTGCAACTTACTCCTGTGTCCTGGTGGCAGCGGGTATTTTTCCCAGAGCATCTGCTCGACCCATTTTGTTTAATAATAAACTCGTTGTCCACTTGGGCACAGCACCAAATTTGTCAGCCCTGGTACGTGCGGGATTGCTTTAGATGTATATCTACTGCTATGAATTTGGTGTGTTGTATTCACCCCGATTCCCCCTGTCACCCACCCCATTTGCCTACAAATTGAGTGAAATCCCGGTGGGCAGACTCGAACTTGGTTCCATGCGTACAATGGAGTTGGGTATTATGAACAGTGTCAAGGTACCATTCCCTTCGCAGTATGTAGAACAAAAACACACTTTTGTGTTGCCATCGGGGTATCAGGTTTCATTCATCTTTCATGAGCGCTGTAAGGGGGGAGCCCCCTCCTTCCACAAGGGCAGACAACAAAAGCAAATGGAGTATTCACCAGTTGATGTGAAGTTCATGGACGCACATCTAAACTAACGTCCAGCTAACCATGACAGAGTGTACGCTCTACTTGGAGGGACACAATTAGGAGAGCTCAGTAGGCTGCAGCAGTGTGGTCAATGCTGTAGAAGTCTGTACATGATGGGTAGGTGGCCACTAAAAGATGGACAGTTTATAGAACCAGGAACTTCAGGTTCTAATATCAGTGTCTGAACTTCATCATTTGTTGTGATCTTGCTATGGTCAAGTCATGTGTTCGAAAACAGGCAGAAAGGCCAACATTCACCTATATTAAGTGATGCCCTGAACCTACCTGGGAAGCAACAGCTGCTGCACAGAGAATATTTGTGTACCAAGAGGCAGAAGCAAGTGCCCTTCCTCTCATTTGCTTAAAAGTTGTCTCTCTAGACCAGGTGTCGCCAACGTGTCAAACGCTATCGACCAGTAGCTCCTGGGAAACTTTCCAGTAGCTTGCAACTTAATTCTTAAAAACAAAAACAAAAAAAACCTCACTGTAAAGTGCTTTGACCAATCACAGTTCCTTTATCAAATTGTTGAAACACAACAAGTACTGTGATTGACCAAATCTAGCCTACCATGAAAGATGGCTCCCTTTTGGATGCCCGGTCTCTGATTGGTGGAAGTGGTATAGCCCACGAAAAAGACAATGTCCGACTGAATAGAAAAAGCAGTTGGTCGCCAGCAGAATTCAGTGTGAATTCTGCTGGCGACCAACTACTGCCGCTTTTCCGTGCGTTGGATTGCTGCCCTAGTAGAACCCCTTCTGCTGGCTCAGTTCACAGCTGCATCTCCACCTTTAGAATTGTCATTTTTCCTGGCTCAGTGTGAGAACTGCTGATAAGTGCTCGCTGCTAGTATAGCAGCCAGCTTTCATGTGTGAAAAATGTTTGGCGCCAGTGGTTGTCCCCTCCCCCTGTTGCTCAATTCTCTTCAAATAAGATAGTTGGGTTCCCATCACCCGCCTTTGCACCCACAACACACACACAGCAGACACCCAAATCTATGCTGGCAAGGGTAGGGGAGGGGGGTGGGGTAGTACCCTACCCCATGGAAGCATTTTTTAACAAAGCAAAATTACATTTTTTTTGTGCAACAAAACAATGCTGAAATGGTAAGCGCTGGCAGGGAATCCTTGGTTATCCATTTCCTTTTCAATCTGCTGTTTCTTCTCTCTGTACACATCATTAGGATCAGGATGACTTTATTGCAATAATACATGTACAATTCTTCTGTGTGGGTACTCACCTGAGGTCTTTTGCTGGCTACGTAGCTATCACTCCTCCCCTGTTGCTCTCCCTGTTGTCCTCCTCCACCTGAGAGACAGAGTCTCTCTTTCCCTTTCCATCTCTGTGACACTGTTCCTGGCACTTAACACAGAACTCCATCGCGCATGCGTGCAGTTGCATACAGGGCTGCAGGGAATTAGGGACATTTCCGTAGGGACCTGTCCTACAAATGCCCTTTTTGGGCCCGTGCTTGTCCTGACTGGGCCTGTGCACGACCTATGGAAAGAGTCCCTGGATGCAGACAAGAAGTGTGCCTGTGCAAACTATGAGAGGCCATGAGCCAGCCTTGGATTACCCAGGAGGGCAGAGTGTGGCCTGAGAAACGCCCAATTCCTCACCCAAGTAAAACACACTTGGCTCCCAAGTGCATTCACTCAGTGCATGTGTGCACGTGTGCACGAAAGGATCCACTACAACTCAGTACACATAGAAGCACATTTGGAAACTCTTATGTTCCTAACTGTACAACCATAACAACAGTGTGGGAAGAGCTTGGACCAGATTTATCAGCAGTGGATCTTTATGGCTGCCACATGTTTGCCCAGAAGACAAGAGCAGGGCCCATGCAGAAAGAGTGAAGCTTAAGCACCTCCAACCCTGCACTAAAACTTTTGTTATCCTTTCGCCCCTTGTGGGCTGAGTGCATCTAGTAGAACTAAGCATCCAGTACCATCGAGGACACTCGCAAGACCGTCTCACTGGCTTCAACAGATGCAGGACGTTACTGCAGTAAACCAGCCATCTGAAGCATTGGCCACAAGCAGGTCCCCCGAGGTCTTCAATTCACGAGAGGAAAGCCGAAAGTAAACTATGATGTTTCAACATGCGCGCACACTTTGCTAAACACTGTACAACACTGCCCATGCAACACAAAAGACATCGCTCTTGGAACCGCACAGGAAAACAGAAAACAGACGCATGGACGAAAAACACCAGGGTCATGAGGCTGCAACACTTTAATGCAAAGTTACGGCAACAAAAAATTGGCTGTGGTACGTACGCTGGTCTAGAAATAAAGAAGGTTACTTCACAGATTGGAATGAAAACAGAACACTACGAAGAAACACATTTTCAGTCTAATGTTTGGGCTCAAAATACTGGCACAAAGTCTACTCAATTCCTTAACAAAATTAGCTGTTCATAGTCTCCCTTTCATTACATAAACACGCTTTTCAAAACATAGTTTGGAGAAATACATTTAAGGAATGAAAATACAATTAATAATAAACTGCCAATGATGACGTGGCATTATTATGGCATACTAAAACTGAAGCCACTCTATAGGGGTCAGTGGACAGTACAATACTTTTATACAGTTTCATTTTAGAAATAGGACATACATTTTCCATTACGTGTGCAAATATTTGCATTAGCCCACTTGATATGGTCTACACGATACTTGAAATAAAAACGCAGCTCGAAAAGAAAGCTCAAACTGCGCCACATCTGCCTAGATCGTTTCTCAAGTTATTTGCGGGTCAACTGTCATGGTCATTGCTTCCAAAAAAAGAAATTGTAACCCGGACAACAACTTTCACAACATGTGCATTCGAAGTCTAAAAAAATAAAAATAATGGCACATTCAATCGATTAAAGGGACAGTTCAGCCCTCCGGTTTCACTTTTTCTTTTAAGGGTTCTTAGTTGCGTAAACACTATTCCCCTAGTGATTAATCTTAAATCTATTTAATAACATGGCTTTTCAGTGCTCGATTTTCATTCCTGAACGCACCCTTTTGTGATGTGCCCAATTGTTTACATAATCCTTATGGAGGATGCTACATTATAATTATTTCCTCTGCAAAGTCAGAGAAAAAAAGAATAACAATGTAGCATCCACCATAGGGATCGTGTAAACAATCAGTCACACCAAAAAATGGGGGCAGCCAGGGAAGAAGATCACACACGGAAAAGCCGTGTTATTAAATAGTTTTAAAAATAAGAACAAGGGGAATTGCATTCAGGCGACTAAGAACACTTAAAAGAAAAACTGAAAGTGGTGGGCTGAACTGTCCTTTTAAGTGGAGGTGCCAGTTGCTCTACTAAAGGTGAGACACTAAGATGTCCTTTAAATGCCGGCACGTTGGAGGGAGACGGAACAGGCACACAAACATCCACAGCACACATTTCGGAATTCAAATTCAGAGTCTAGAAATAACCCTGCTAAGTTGGTGCTCCTCGGTTCGGACGTTGCATCAAGTCAAACCTTTCCTCGACCTCTAACAATTTGTATATCAAAAGTCATTTTCCAGATGCAGACAAATGGAAATAATTCTGTTAAAATATTAGTTTATAAATACATATTGCTGAAAGGCGAAACGTATCGATTACATCTTGTGACGACTCCGACTCTGATATAGGACCGAGAGAGCCAGAATGGTGGGAACCCCCACAAATGACACCGACAACAAACCCCGACAATACCTCTAGAGCCACACCAACGACGGGACTGACATGGAAGACATCTTTCCAGGAGAACACCTTCAAGCACCCCGCAGGACAGAGGAAGCCAGAGCAACGAACGGGGTACCAACGCCATACTCCTCGGTAATCCACGGTCTCCGTAAAACATGGCCACGCCCACAGAGAGACCGAGAGTCCCTCTGCGGACGCCCACTCATTAGAACACACCCCTAGGCGGGTGGAGCCCTGCACCCGTCTCCAACCAGGGAAAGGCCGGGGGTGGAGAGAGGAGGAGGAGGAGTCTAGGTTTAAAGGGACTCCCGGGAAGTATGAGAGAGAGGAGAGAACAATCACAGAGGGAAGAGAGAGGAGAACGCTAACCACCGGTTTTGACCGCTCTCTGTCTATCACTTACAGCCCGAGCTCAGAGAACCAGCGGGCTCCGACGTCTATGACTGGGCGTCCCTGGACGACAAGAAGTGAAGCGACCTCGGGGTTGCCGAAGCCGCGAAAAGCACTGAGAGCGCTCGTACCAGAGAAAACCGGAGGAACGGGTGATGACCGAAAGACGCTGAGTGCCTTTAACCCAGCAAACCAGAAGAGGAAGAGCGTGTGGAGCAACACGATTCTACCACAGAGATAACCCGTGTCCTTGTAAGAGTGACAACTTGTATGTAATAAAATACAAGGTAAACCAAACTTGGGTCTCAAGTGTGTTTATCGTCCTACCTCGTGACAAGTGGTGTCAGAAGTGGGATTGAAGCTTCCTGCCCAAAGAAGCCCCACGATGGAAGAGATGATTCAAACTCTCGCGGAAGGACAACAGCGACTTCAAGAACAAGCAGCCGCCGATCGTCAGCTGCTCTTAAAGACGTATGAAGCCGCACAAGAGCAACAGAAGACAGCACTGGAGCAAATAGCCGTAGCCTTCACGGATGCTAGGCGACGTCCTGCTGCACCACTGAGTCAACTACCGAAGTATCAAGAAGGTGAAGACCCTACATACTTCTTTGTAAATTTTGAGCGGGTCGCACGACAAGCTGGGTGGCCAGTAGAAGACTGGGCGCACTATATTGCCCCATTACTCTCAGGATCCCTACAAGCGGCGTACCAGGCCGCCAATCCCGGGGGGGCCACCCCCTACGACGAAGTCAAACAAACCCTGTTAGAAAGGCTGGGATTGGACGCAGAGGCTTACAGGATCAAAGTCAGAGCGGAGAAACTCGGAGCCGAGGACACACCCCGAGCACTATACTACCGGATAGTAGATCTCATGGACCGCTGGTTAGGTCCTAAGGAAAATACCAAGGAAGAGATAATGGTTTGCCTCGAGCAGTTTCTGGAATCTCTACCCGGAAATATGCAGCGCTGGATAAGACAACATCCTGATGTTACAATCACCGAGGCAGTGGAAATGGCTATGGCATTCCATAGAACCCAGACGAAGCCAGGACCTAGTCCTCCCGTCAAACCAACTCCACCCCGCCCTCCAGGGGTTAAGAATATGAAACAACCCGGAGAAGGATGGATGCGCGGAAGAGGAAGAGGACTACAGCGAATTACTCCTGCAAGTTCACATACCTCCCTAAGCGGCGTTACGTGTTTCCAATGTGGAGAGAGAGGACACATTGCACGACACTGTC
>JAUEJH010862140.1:0-10973 GCA_032275315.1 Desmognathus intermedius
GAGAGAGAGAGAGAGAGAGAGAGAGAGAGAGAGAGAGAGAGAGAGACAGAGAGAGACAGAGAGAGACAGAGAGAGACAGACAGAGAGAGAGACACATGGCATGGCCCTGGGGCATAGGGCGGAAAGCCACGGACCTCACCAAGAGGTTGCGGCGGGCTCGGCTTAAGTGGGGGGCGAACCGCCAGTCCAGGTCTGAGGGATGGGAGGACAACAAGGAACTGTGGTACACCACCACGTGACAACAACAGACCGATTTAGGCAGACAGGCACTCGCATTTCACCCTTAACAACACCAACAGGGTAAATATCTATTGATATGTTGAAATGCTAGAAATGTACCTGCACTCCGAAGGGCATGGCCAGACAGCGCCGTAAAGCCACAGTACTGGGGCCGGGGCGCTATACAAGTACCTTTTAACATAACATAACATTTGCGTGCCGTTAACATTACAGAAGTGCAGAATGCAGATTCCATTTTTTTCATCAAAGCTATTTCCCAGAGACACAGGACTTTAGCCCCCTTAGGCCCCCACCACCGCCCAACAACATTGTACATTTTAACAAACTCCCCCCCACCATGCACCCTCCCTTTACTCATATGCCCATATGTAGAGTTTAGCATATGGCGTGTACGTTTTATGCCTTTAAGCAGGTGTAAAACATATACGCCTATACGCTAAACTGTACTGCACTCACATCATATGTTGATTATAGCATACGGCAGCAGCCTTAGCTTTTAACGGCTAGTGAATAATGGAAGCCACGAACAATGTGTATGGCGTACACTGTTCATGCCATTTTTCTAGTGAAACAACTATTGCACCCTTACCAGTGCTCAATAGTTGTTTCACTAGAAAAAGAGCCAGAAGATCACATAGTAGAGTGGCACACCCGCTAAGGGGGTCTTCTGGTGATTTCTGTTCTAACAGCTATTGGGCACTGGTAAGGGTAATCCCCTTACCAGTGCCCAATAGTTGTGTCACTTGGAAAATCATCAGAAGGCCCCCGTAGAAGAGTGGCACCGCCGGGGTAACTGCTAGGCACTGGTAATGGGTGCTCCTTCACCAGTACCCAGTTGGTGTTTTAGCAGAAAAATAGCTGGAAGACCCCCCATTGCAATGTGGTGCCCCTGCTGTCAGGTATACAGCCCTTGATTTGATCTCTCTAGAATTCAGACCACCTCCTGACTGAGTGACACACTCATTGGCAGTGAACCTCTATAATTTCGATAGCACCTGGTCGGTGAAATATTTGCCAAGTGCCTTCACACTAACCCAGTACAACACAATGATTGCAGTGACTCAGAAGGAAAATAAAGATAGAGAAAACCTTTTCATTATTAATGCGCCAAAATCTTTATTTAGCAATTTCCATCAGTACAAATCCACTCACGCCTACGTAAAATTCGTACAATTATTCCTTGATCAGGATCTAATATGATCATGGCTCGGACCCACGTGCACTTCCACCTTCCATTTATGAACCTTCGGGCATTCAATGTAACAATTTGGTACCTTAAACCATTATAGTATCTTCTCATCCCTATACGATTAATACATTTTCATCCCTATACGATTAATATCAATTATTGGACACCATTTCAATTTACTTTCCCTACTCATATGCTAATTATATCGACTCGTTGTGCTGGAGTTTTAGAATTCTGAATTCCTTGGAGTTATATGATCCCACTCCGCATTAACATTATTCAATAGCGCCTCATCAGATCATCATTCCTACTGCCGTAAGGAAGAATGATACAAACAGTCATGCCAAGCGTGCAATTAGCCTTATTTACCTTGGATCGTCCCTCTTTTACCGCTAGGGATGGGCTTACTTGATTTCGAATTATAATTTGTCTACGTTGGCAATTTCCCATGTTCCCACCCCATTAAGCATGCAGGGCTCTTCCTTACACTTGCCTAGGGTAACAGATACCATCTACTATCAGTTCAATCGTCATTTGGTTTTACCTTGATTATTATCTTTTGGATCACGGGCAGGTGTAGACGAAACCCTCAGGTGGATACTGGCTTTGGCACCCAACATGGACGTCTGCCCCTCACGGATCGCCCCATCCCTTCTTGTGGCTCAGCCTCTGGTCTCGCACCTCCCCGTCTACTTCACATTTGTGCCTCGCTCCTCGTTACACCTCCCCTTAAGTCTATTTGTATCGATGGGTGCACTGCGGCAAGGCCCAGCAATATGATATGCCGCCCTATGCCTTGGATCGCACCTTGTGCCTCTACGGGGCCACCACACTTCAACAGGGGTCTTTTGCCCATTTTTCAGCTGAAACAAGTACTAGGTACTGGTATGGGATACCCTTTACCTGTGCCCAGTATTTGTTGGAGCAGAAGTTTACCGGGATGACCCCCATTGTTGTGTAGTGCCCTCACAGTGTAGGGTAGAGACCTTAGGTGTGAAACCACGAATGAACAAATCATTAGCATATTAACATAAATAATAGTCTGTGATTAACATTTAATTTACTTTCATTATGTGATACGAGTATTATCAATGAATGAACAGATGGCTTTCATATTTATTGAGATGCATTATAAACTGGAAATGCTGCTAGTAACCAGTAGAATAGAAAATTGAGATGAAGTGATATCATATTTGAATGTTCATGATGCCTAAAGAACGTGAGATATGTTTATTTGAAGGGTATTAACCATAGATATAGGTAACGAGTTTAACATTTTGAAAGTTTTATATTATTAGCATGAAAAATTGGCTTTTTAGGAGGTGAATCCAGTATCTATCAAAGTAAGCTAAATTAGAAAGAGCAACACATGGGCTAGCTGACGACTGCTAAAAACTGTGAAACCAATGGACATTCCTGAGTGGTTACTGTAGCTTTCTCCAACTCCCCTTTCAGTTGAAGACTAGCAAAGAGAGTACAGAAAATCCCTGACTGGCCTGTACCCCAAATGTCTTTTTTGGTCCTGTGCGCTTTCTCACTGGGCCTGTGCCAGTCTTATACAAAGTGTCCCTGGACTCCTGAAGGGTCTGTTTACCCAAATGACATTTTTGGGTCTATGCTTGTCCTGGTTGGGCCTGTGCAAGTCCTATACAGAGTCCCTTGATTCCTGAGATATCTGTTCCCACAGATGTCCTTTTTGGGCCCAGTCAGGACTTGTCCTGACTGGGTGTGTGCAAGTCCGTTGCAGAGTGTCCCTCGATTCCCAAGGAGCCTATCTCCCAAATGCCGGTTTTGGGCCTGCGCTTGTCCTGGCCTGTTCAAGTCCCTGGATTTCTGAGAGTGTCCCCAATGTCATTTTTGGGCCTGTACTTGCACTGACCGGGCCGGTGCAAGTTCTATGCAGAGTGCCCCTGTATTCCTTACCTTCACATATTAATAGATTGGCAATTACTGTTAATTGAAAAGATATAGACACGTGGCTGAGGAACACCACTCTGTGCAGGTAGCCAACAGACTCACAGACGACAAACATGCACAGCCAGTGGGAATGTAAGTTTATTTTAAAAGGCCATTTTTGAAGGCATTCTCCCTCTCACACTTTCCTCTCAGCTCATTTCATATTCTGTGTCTCTTATGCAGCTTTCCCCACATTTCACTTTGTTTCTCGGTGCCTCCGTAGTTCTCACTCTCTGTCTCTTTCAAGTTTGTTTTCTCTCTCAAGTCCCAGCTGTGTCTTTCCACCCTGCCCATTTCTTTTCTCCAAATTTGTTTTTCTTTCATGAGTGCCAGTTTCTTCTCCCATCGCCTTATCTTTCAAGCTGTCTTTACGTTCGCTGCAGGTGAACCTTTTGACGCAATAAGCCAGACCTATATAAAATAAGCTACCTGTGTCACAAAGCTCACTCGAAAGAGCCCGCTTTCACAGTCACTATTTGAATTAGCAGCGCAGCTTTACGCCCCGATTACGAGTTGGGTGGAAAATGAAAAACTGTTTTACAGACGTTTTTCTGTCTGTACAACAGTTTTACAGACAGATTTACAAATGGTTTTCATTTACCATCCAACTCGTAATCAGGGCCTTAATTAATTAATTGCACATGCAGACATGCGTGTCTTATCCGTGCCAATAAATCAGTTTATTTTTTACTGCTTAAATAGCAGCTATGATCTGACCGTTTACTTTTCAATATATTGCCTGAATATTTTTCTCAAAATTGCATTCTAAGACAGTGTCTGCAACCGTGTAAATGCACGTGGCCGTGGTTCCGCTCTGTGGGGTACAAAAATGCCACGAGCATATAGTAAAACAAGCGCTGCCTCCACAAAAACAATATGCCAAGAATATGGGGTTTGTTTCTCGTTAGCCCCTGTCTGGGCCTGGGCACAGCAATAAGGAGCTGTGAGCAGGAAATGATAATAAAATACAGATAAAACTGTTTCTTTTTTTTGAGGGCCTGCTCGTGTTCCAATCTAGGCCCCCTGTCAGCCCTGGCCCTTACCTCCAGCACCCCGCCCCCTTCTTATTTAAGTCTAACAGTAAATCCCAGTCCCTTCAGAGACCGTTATATTCTTCTCAAATTTACCTCCAACTCCCTCTCTCCCACCTTTGCTGGTGCCAGGCCTCATCTACACCACCACAAGGCTCCCCTGTGTTCCATCCAACATGGCTCCAGAGCTGCGCGCGCATTCTGGCACGCACACGTCAGTTGAACGCCCTGCCCCAGCACAACAACACCAGCACCCATCCAATCAGAATGCAGTCTTTTGATTTCTCCATGCGAAGAAAACAAAAGCTGCAGTCTGATTGGGTGTGCACATTTTGCGTACAGCCAATCAGAAGCTGTGACACAAACAAGACTGACCTGTCTGCTTCTCTGCCCGCCCATGCCGTTTGCTTACTGGGAAGTTACCCACCCATTACTGTATGCACAATTAAAAAATGCAATCGATTTGACATGGGCGGGCAACTGGGTACTTAATTTTTTATTTCTATTGCCCCCACGCCTGGCTGTGTTTAGCTGACTGACTGAGCTCAAGCTGGGCTTGTGTAATGAAATAGCAGTTGAGCTGAGCCCAGGATTCTCCAGCCCAACTAGGCTCACCCAGCTCCTGTCCTAGCAAAGAGGGTTGGGGAACCCCCTGCATTCCTACAGAGTACTGGGAGAGGCTTTGCTCCCAGTACTCAGTTCTGGGGTGTTAGGCGGAAATTCCAGCCCTGCTTAGCTGTGAATGGGCAAAATCATTCGCTGAAAAGCGAAAGGTAGAATTTCGGGCCCCTTTTTTCGTTTCGCCAGCCCCAGTGAAAGTTACACCTTTCGCTGGGTCTGGCGAAGCGAAAAAAGCCCCAGGGAAATGTCAATTTTTACATTTTCTACAGTTCTGTGTTTAAATGTATGCCTTTTATTTATAAGTAGGTGAATTCTGCTGTTATTACTTAAATTGCCTTCACAGCTGTTGCCAAGCAGGCAGTCTGTGATGTGATTGACACAGGTTTGTGAAAGGCGGGTATGGCATTTTTATCTGTGTAAAGGTGTGTGTGCCCTCACCTTTTCTGATCTCTTGTGCCACGTGCCCCCCTCCCACCCTACCCCCCCTGCAGTGCTAGCTGTCAGGCAGGAGCTGGCTGTGCCACCCCAGTACAATACACACCCCACACTGCGATTGTGAATGGGGCAGTGCAGCGGAGCAGACAGGGCGCTGATAGCACACAATAACCTGCCTAACCAGCCCGGGGTTGGCGGCGAGTAGGGAGGGGCATTGATGTGTAGAAAAGAGCTACATAATGAAAAGTCGGTAAATAGTCAGGTGTTTATGCAAACGCTCTGGTCTATTCAGAAGCAACTGAACTTCAATAGTTCGAGTCTGAAGGCGTTGAAGTTTTAAAAAGGGTCATTTGAAAACAAAGAATACTGTGAATAATTTGATTAAAAAAATGCAGCTTGATCACGTACAGCGATGCTGAAAGGTTAATCTGCAAATTTCTCTGTGTACCCAAACTGCCTTTAAAAATGTTTTCCTGCGTAGTGCACTTTAAAGGTTGTAATGTATACATTTGTGTGTTTAAATGTATGCATTTGTTTTATAAGTAGGTGAACTCTGCTGTTATTTCTTTGTAGTTTTTTTAACAGTCACGGAAAATTCCTCCATTCATTTCTAAGGAGGGCTCGTGCATGGCACATTTGGCTGTGTTGTTTCCCTGGCTAAGGACGGCATAACTGACTGGCATTTGAATAATAATGCACGAAACCTTTTGCGCACAGCGCAAAAGGTTTCGTGCATTGTTATGGTGAATGCTATATTTGCAGCATTCACCATAACATGTAATTACGACATTCACCATGGTGAATGCCGTAAATACTGCATTTACAATAAAAATGCGCGAAAGGTTTTGCGCATTGCTATTGCAAATACTCTGAAAAACTTTGCCCGAATATTCCCGGGAGGCGGGCGAAAGTTAGGCACTTTCGCTCCCACCGTCCGGGAATATTCGGCTGAATCTTTCGCCCATCTCTAGCTGTGAAGGGTGTTTTACCGGTTCGGGGTAATACCGCCGCATTGTGACTCGTCGCAACATGCGACGAGTCACAAGAGGCGGTGCGGGGAAGGGCCAGAGAGCAGAGGGGAGGGCTGAACAATAGTGTGGGCCCTCCTCTCCCTCCCTGGCCTGTCGCATGGGTCGCGCTGCTGCTGCGGATTACTTCGTGAGCTGCTTACATTTATCAACTTCCCAACTTCCTGTTTGGTCCCTGACTATTTGGGGCGCCAGGAGATACCTGAGGCACCCCCCACGCCAGCGCTAGCGTCCCCCTTGCTAGCAGGGAGGGGGGCACACACCCCAGCGCCCAGACAGAGTTGTTTGGGTGCTTTGCGCAAATGCCGCGCGCGCGCAGCGCCAACACTTGCACTAGCGCTCCTCGGCTGGACTCCCCTAGCGTGGGGGCAGGGAGGGAGCGCCAGGGCAATAAGCACCCCAAAGCGCCTCCCTACGGGGTGGCAGGGGGGCGCAGCACCCCCTGCTGGCCAGGGGTGTGGAGTGCAACGTAACAGTAAGTTTGTGCCCAACATGCGTGGCTGCACCAAACATGGAGGTGAGGGGGCACAAAATGAGACTTAGCGTTCCTGGTGATAAGTGGGAAATGTATATGTACGTGCCATATTGGCCTAAAAATTGGTGCCACAACACACAGGCTACCATGCAAACTATCTTCTTCTGCGTACCCCTACTCCTTACGAGTAAATGAGTAAATTGGTGCCCAGCATGCAGCACCAGTAGTAGAGGAAGCAGTAGTAGTAGCAGCAGCAGTAGTAGTAGTAATAACAACAGCAGTTCTAGCAGTAGTAATAGCAATAATGGTAGTAGTAACTGTAGTAGTAGCACTAGTAGCAGTAATAGCAGTATTGGTAGTGGTGGTAGTAGTAACAGCAGCAGTAGGTGGGAAGCACTGGGGCCTGGAGCCTATTTATAAAATAGGGGGCAGGGATGGCCCAGGTACCCCTCTGTAAAATAAAATAAAACTCATCTTAAGAGTTCAGCAGTTGCTGCCAGCACATAAAAAGTGGGTATGAGACTGGGGGGTAGGCTGGGAGCCAACCCCCCTAATATCTTTATATACTGTCCCTGGGGCTAGTGGGGGCAGGCGGAAGCCCTTTGTCTCACCTTTATAGTGCAGTAGCTGATGCCAGTGCATAAGAGGTAGGTATGAGTCTGTTGGGTGGGGGGGTAAGTCAAAGAACTACCCCCCTACTCAATGCATACATAATGTCCCTGGCGCTAGTGGGGGCTGAGGAGGAGAGTGCAAATCCCCCACTCTGCCCTTAAAATAAAAAAATCCTTGTTCTCTAGTGGATCCTACTGCACAATGTCTAAAATAAACACCAGCATCGGCTCCATGTGTACATCGCACATGCGCAATGTATGCAAGGGAGAAGCGGGTCCCAGTGACGTGATCGGAAGGGGTAATTCCTCCCCCTCCCGATCACGTCACTGGGATTCCGGTGGCTGCATGTGCCGCTGCATTATCAGCACCACACGCAGCCCTGGGTGCTAGAGCCCGGGTGTTTACTGCTTTGGGGATCCGAATTTGGATTCCCAAAGCAGTAAATACCCAAGGGGGCTCCTTTTTAAGCTGACAATTGAGCCCCTCCCCCACACTGCCTGCCTCCAGACCGGCAGCGAGATTGGGGCATTTTAATGCCCTGTTGCCTGCCGGTCTGGAGACTGGCAGTGGCGCTTCCAGGTTCCCTGACCACGTCAGCTGTTTACCGCATGCATGTTAAACAGCTGATGTGGGTCGGGAAACCCTGATACGTTATCAAAGGGGAAACTTGTTGCTCTTCAAAATCGGGTCATGGGACACCCACTGCTATTTGTGGATCCATGTAGTGGATCCCCAAACAGCAGTGGGGCAGACAACGCGTAGGATGCATCGTTCGCACATTTTAACTATAGCAAACAACACGTCTTATGTTGCGTTTGGAGAAAAGGGGTTAAAAAAATCTATCCTTGCATTGCTTGGCCCCTCAACTGGCAGAGACTGTCCTCTCTTCATCTCTCCTGACCCCAGATCACATGAATCAACTCCCAACAGCCTTCAAGTTCACTATGTTTGTAACTATGTCTAAAACTGCATAGTAAGGCCACCTGATCATCCTGGAAATACCGTTGGGCACGAAGGCCACTAGCCCTTTATCTAAACAATCCCTGTCCTAACCAATACACCTGTCCTTAAGTACTGCTACTTGCTTTCCTTTTCACAGTATTTGTTGTAGAACTGATTTGACATTTTTCTGTGAATACAAAAATAGAATTAAAACTATATTTCCATGCACCCCTGTAATGCTGATGCGTTATTATGTGCAATCACACATCTGACGACCATTGCAATGGAAGAATTTTTAATTAATTAATCTCAGTTAACATCAGACAACAATTTGTTAGGTGATAACTCCTGTTTAGAAACTGACCTTGTCATTTCTTATGCGCTTCTACTAACAAATTACAATCAAATAAAAAATTTGACACATCAATTTAGGCATGAAAGATCCTTTTACATGGCAATCATTTTTCTGCTGTCCTCTTTTGTTATCTATAATTTTAGGTTGACACAATAACATCCACTCATTTCAAGATTAGCAAAAGGCATAAACTTTAAGTGCCACTGTGGAAATGTATTTATTCTTCGAGAGGCACAATTGATCAATTTGGGAGAATTTGGGGCAAATTTATAGATCTAGATTGATCTGTTCTGACTAGAATATGTTTATTCTTCTTTCAAACACCAGCACTCTTTTGTATGTTGCCTTTTCCTCCCCGTTTTATCTATCTGTTTTTTTTAAACCTCAATAAACAATTTAAAAAATGATCCACTCATTTTGATTACATATTTTGTTGTTCACTTGGCATTTGCTTCTGACAGCATGACAATTACTTCCTTCTTCTTGTACTAAGTTAAGTACTTACATGTACAATTGACAATAACAAAATTCAACCACATTTTTGGTACATTGTTAAATGTACACGTTTATGTACAGTGGTCGACAACAAGGCATGGTGCCCCTTTAACAAAAGGAGTCAAAAATAACTCCTGTCTGACGATTGATGAAAATTCATCTCTAATCTGGGATGGTGTATTGTTCTAAATCCTCCTCTAAGCTTAGACGCTAACCCGACTTTATCAATTTCAAGAGTGCAACATATGTTACAGTATGAAACATTTTTGTGGATACAGGTGAGTTGCTGAGACCTCTCTTCTTTTAGATGACCAGGTGTTTACACTGGTCTATAATTGCTTTTTCTAAGACGTAGCTTTCAAAGAAAATTCTTCTCTAAAACATATCCCCACTCCAAAATTAGTATCCATACATTGCAATTCTGATGATCTTTGGTTTGTACACACTCTGGAAGGAAATCTGATCTTGTCAGTTATAAAAGTTTACAAACTATTTGAATACTCACTTGTGGATCTTCCTTGAGTAGTCAATAATATGAATGCTACATTGATTAGACATGATAACCTTCATGCTGAGATCAAAGTACTTGAGACTTTTCTTGGGTGAGGCTCAATTGGGGAATAGTACAGTCATCACCAAATGTATTAATTTATTTTATTGACTGTATTAAGATTTTATCGCTATGAGCTGTAACACCAAGCAGAAGTATCAGGAAGAATAAAAAGTCATACGTTCACCAGGTACAGTAATGTGACATGTTAAACAGTAGCAGCGAAGGGAGTAAAACATTTATAAAGGGAGAAAGCCAGAAGGAAGTGAAGCGGGAACGAGGTGAGCTTTATGTAATTTTATGTTATGTCACATTATCTAGGTGTCTCTCCTCTTCTGTGATATCGTCAACCCACAAACTTCAATCCACATACTAAGGGGGAATCTGAAAAAGTCCAATTTTCTCAGGTCGTCATTTCCCTATGGTATCGCGATTAATAGTTTAAATATGTTCATTTGATGTCACAAGAACCGTGGTTCAGTTCACAAATTCTGGCACATAAGTATGCCTCTCTATTCAGAATTATTTGTATGTTAGCTATCTCAATTGGTTTAATAAAGAAGCCACGGGTTAATGAAAGATGTAAAAGAACTCTTTGTGATATTTATTTAAAAAGGGCATCCTTCACATTTCACAGACTCTAGGTTTGCAGGGGAGAATGGAGCTTTGAACTTGTAAAATAAGCATTGTGACCCCAAAAGCAACACACTGGGGCAGATTGTAGTCAGCTGAGCCCGATCAGGTGCGGCTGATTTAGGGCGCGGGTGTGCTTTTCACCCCGCACCCTAATCTAAGTCAGAGGCGCGGGGTGAAGGATGTGAGGCGAGCACAGGCCTGCCTGTGTGCCCCTTCACCCTGCGCCTCAGGGCTTGGATTTGAATCAGCCTATTTTCCTCTTAAAGCACACCTCACACCTTGCTGGATGCAGGGGGTGAGAGGTGCTTTAATAGGAAAAATGCGTGCCTCGAAATGCGAGGCATACAGGGCTGTTCACCATGTTAAACAGCCCTGTTGCGGCTTGTCTTGCGAGCCGCACCGGGCTGC
>JAUEJH010863244.1:0-10940 GCA_032275315.1 Desmognathus intermedius
AGGGGAACCGGAGCAGACATGGCCTCACCAGAGAACACCCTCGCCTTGCGACCACTCAGGAAAGAGAGAATCCAAGTACGGGCTTCATCAGAAAAGTTTGCCACCTGACCTAGTCTGTCCACCAGAATGTTATGGTTGACCAAGTCGAAGGCGGCAGACAGGTCAAGGAGCAGTAACAGTACAGGTTTACCTTGATCTATAATATTGACAATGTTGGCCTTCAAATCAGTTAATGCAGTCTCCGTGCCAAAGCCTGTTCTAAAGCCTGACTGACGAGGGTCCAGCACATTCTGGGACTCCAGGTGATCCTGCACCTGAGCATAAGCAATCGCATCCAGAATTTTCAAAAGAAATAGCACATTCGTGATAGGGCGATAGCTAGTCGCCACAGCAGGATCCAATCCCTCTTTCTTCAGGAGGGGAGTAATCCAGGAGTCCTTCAGGACTTCTGGAACATGGGAAGATGCAAAGGAGGTATTGGCTATTTTAGTGATAAGTGGTAGTAGACAATTAAGCGAGTTCTTTATGATAGTAGCAGGACAAGGATCTCCTTTACAGGAGGTTGCCTTTAAGCGTTCTACTACCTTGGCTACCTCAGTTTCAGAAACTTGTTTAAATGAGAACGGAGTAAGAAGAGAAGTTGGTGTAAAAGAATATCGATTGCTGTCAAGTTCCTCTGAGGACATAGCCTTTTGTCGAGAAAGGATGGATGCAAGATGAGTATCCACCTTAGCCATAAGGGCCTTAAGGATGTTCTCACACCATACATTATCCTTAGAGACATTGGGGGTGATGTTAGTCTTGCTTCCCTCCAATTCTCGAAGGATAGAAAAAAGTTCCTGAGAGTTGGACTAGGCATTCTCAACTCTGTTATTATACATATCCTGTTTGGCACGCAGAATAGTGACCTTATAAGCAGCCGCAGCCTCCTTATAACTAAGCCTGTTCTCAGGGGTCTGATTAATGTGCCACTGATGTTCTTTCGCCCTTTTAACTTGTCTAGCAGCTACAACATTGTCCGTAAACCAGAAGTTCTTACAAGTAGCAGGTTTGATTAGTTTACGTTTAGTTGGTGCTAGGGTGGAAGTCACAGTGTTTGTTATGATATAGAAAAGGGCTACCAAGTCATTAACGTCTGAAACAACCGATAAATTCTTTAAGAGAGGACAGGCGATTTCGCTAAAAGCGGAAGGGGTAATATTCTTGAAATTCCTAGTCATTCTATACATTCTTGGCGCCAGGTCCAGCCGATTTGGTTTAGAGGGTAAGGAGACACGAAAGGTAACAGAGTAATGATCTGACCAAGGACAGGGTGAAATTGTACAGGGGGAAATGGTAAGCCTGTAGTTTAAAAGCCAGTCCAAAATATTACCCTCCCTGTGCGTGGGTGTGTCACATAACTGAACCAGACCAATGGCTTTACATGCCTGTAACAAAGATGCAGTGCATGGATCTTGAGTTTTGTTCACAGAAAAATTAAAATCTCCCAAGAACAGCACATAAGATGAGGGTTTAAGAAGTTCGGAAGCCATGGCAAGAAACTTGCAATTTGCATTGTCCAGATGTTATCCTGCCCCATGGTATTCTTATGTCAGAGTTGCGGCTAAGGGTGATATGTATTGCCAATTTATATCTGTTCATATCTGGCTTGCTCTTATCATTCAAACATGTATTTTTTTGTTTGCAGGCATTCCGTCTTCGTGCGTGGCTCCGCCGCACTATGGCATCATGCCTGGCGGGGCCACGGCGGCAGAGTCCGGTAAGTCATTTTCCTTTGTTATTGGATGCTATTGTGGTTTGTGAAAAGAACTATTGGGGGTTACAAGCTACCTTCATAATGAGAGGTGAAAGGGTGAAGTGGTGTGGTTGGGGTTCAGCAAGCAGGATACATAAGGGTACGTGATTGGTGGGCATATAACATGTTATTTGGCAGCCTGGATGTTCTTTCCTTCTCATTTCGGTGTTATTAATATTATTATTACTATTGTAAGCGTTAAAAATAGGCCAATGCAGTGAGGTGTGGAATTAAAAACCAAACTTGAAGGAAAAGAAAGAGTAAGGTTTGTGAGGGGTGAGTGGGGATGGTGGGGGTACGAGGAGTTCTTCACGGTTCCATCTCAGTCTTTAAAGTCTCAATACAGCCCGCAGGAAATATGGGTTAAAGGATGGTCTGAATAAGAATGAATTAAAACTGTTCCCTTAGCGTTATAGGGATTATTTGGGATTAGATGTCTGGACTTAAAAAGACATTCCAGTTCTTATGCTGTAGTTTGACTATTGCATACTTTAAGAAGTGATGGTCTATATTACTCATTAATGCCCGTCTCATGGGCATTGAGTCCCAGGATCTATTTGATTTCCGAACTCTAAAGGGTAGCCTCATCTGTCTTTTATGCTGAGGTTTTGTTCTTTTGAGTCATGATACAAGTTGTAATGTCTAGCAACTGGGGTTTCTGTCCCCATTCATGACAGTTCTTATGTGCTATTCTCTGCCTGAGCAGTTTTGTTGGTGCTGTGCATATAAATTAGATTGCATGGGCATTCCAGTATGTCAACAGTGTCTGTGGTGTTGCAGTTAATTTGATCTTTGATAAACCTTTGAATCATTATACTGGAACATGGGACCTCATGTAGTGTGAGGCAGCCCCCTGCCAGCACACCGCCAGCGGGTGGTCCGCCTCACCACTGGAATACTCAGTGTGCACCACCGCTCATTTAGAGTGTCCGGCCCTACCAGCAGGACGGCGGTCTTAATGCCAGTGGGGAACCCTTATGGGCTACCTTTTTGCAAGGCAATACAATGATCCTATAGATTTTTTGTGGATTCAGGACTTTTATAATGAAAGGCAAGTTACCCCAGGTGGCCTAATTTCCTGATTAAAGTCTCCCTGTTCTCAGGCCAGGAACTCCTCATTTCTTAATTATTTTGTGTAAACAATGATTGCTGTGTGAAACATGCAGTTACAGAATGCAGTGTGTTAATTAAATAACACCAGACATTAGTATACTGAATGTTGTTTAAGGGCATGGGCGGGGCTAGGGGGCCTGCCAGTGAACACTGCTTTTTGTTTCTGCTGTTCATAAGCTATCAATTTTTCATTTAACATGGACTCACGACTCAGACTAAATATACTACCCAATCATTGTGCCTGGGTGTCTGCTTGGTTGCTATAGCTTGCTATCATGAGGCTATACAATGGCTAAGAAGGCCGCCGACCACCCACCCCCTTTGCGTGTGTGCACCGGCCATTCCGTCATACGGGGAGAGCCGCCACGGCTCACAAAGCAAGTTCACGTGCAGCATGGACTGGCCCCCTTGAGGGGCCGAGCCTCTCCCCCATCTCATGGCTGGAGGTGAATACCAGGGAGAAATAGTTACGTACCTTATCGGTGATAGGTGTTCGGGTGGTGAGGTGCCGCTTTGTACCACCTCCCCTAGTCGGCTGGTGATAGGTGTTCGAGCAGTGAGGTGCCACCAGAGGGATAGTGATAGGGAGGTGTGCAAGTGGTGAAGTGCTGCTTTGCAGAAACCTCTCCTCAGCAGGGTGGTGATAGGTGTTTAGGCAGTGAAATGCTGCTTCACAGCACCACCCCCAAGGGAATGTTTATAGTTGTTTGGGCGGCGAGGTGCTGCTATGCAGCACCTCCTCCAGGGGATCATGATAGGTGTACGGGGGGGGTGGGGTTTGTGGCACCTCCCTCCAGAAGTGATAGGTGTGTAGGCAGTAAGTGGTGAGGTGGCATTTTCTGGCCGATCCCACTCCTTTTATTCAAAAAAATTAAACCCTCCCCAAAATCACAATTGTCCACCCGTTTTTGTTTTGATTTTTAAAAAAATTGCAATTTTTGTAAAAAAGTAAAATAAAATATCCTGACATTCGCAAATGTTGGGAGATTTTAAAAAAAGTGCCATTTTTTAAAACTTGCATAACCATAAGATTGACTTTGTATACTGCATCTGCACAAACCCTTGGACATGGTTGACAACACGATATAAAGGTTCCGAAGGGAGGCTTCTATTTTACTCGAGATTGACTAGTTCAAACCATTGGTTCCTATCTGTTCCCTTTCTCCCTCCAGGCTCATATTTCATTATGCCCCGTAGTCAAAGCTTCCCTCATGGCCATTTCATTAGCCGATCTACAAATCAAGGGAATCACAGCCCTATCGAGCCTCAATGGGTCATACATTGGCCCTGATTACGAGTTATGCGGTATGGAAGTTGGTAAGTACCGATTTGGTACTTACCGACTCCGCATACCCCCTAACGCGCAATTAGGGCATTATTTTGCGGTACGTAATGCAATGCGTTAAAGCATTGCGGTACGTACCGCAAAAGGTACCCTACCGCATTTAAAATGTGGTAGGGTACCGCTTTTTGGTGGTACGTACCGATGCGGTACGTACCGCCAAAAAGCCCGTTTTAAAAAATTATAATTTTTTTTACAAATTTTTTTTTTCCATTTTTTTTATGCCCTGCAGGAAGCAGGGCACGTTAGTGCACTGCTTCATATGGAAGCTGGGCACTGCTTCCTATGGAAGCAGGGCACTAACGCCAGCCCTGTCGGGCCGGTATATTTTGCGCTAACACTCGCGAGTATTTTGCGCTAATACTCGCGAGTATTAGCGGAAAATACCCTTCCCGTAATTTCTCGTCAAGGGAAATTGCGGTAAGGGCATATGGGTACCTACCGCCTAACTCATAATCGGGCCGAAGGCCCTTACCGCAAAAAAAGTTGTCGATAATGTACTTTTGGCAGAAAGTACCGCCAAAAGTACATTACCGACCAACTCATAATCAGGGCCATTGTCTTTATCAGTTAATTACATTATTTATCCCGGAGCATTCTTACAGCAGTAAATCATAAACTTGACTAGGTTTACTGCACCAGTTTTGGATTGCTTTTAAGTATTTAATACAGGTACTCCATTTATTATATCTCAAGTGTACGTTCGTCTGTAGCGTTTGTGTGCGCTCTGATGCCTACGGGTTAGTAGCGCGTTACAAGCAACCAGATTCAGATTCTGATTCAAGATCACAAGATGGCCGACTGCTCTTACAACCAGCAGACTGCAAGTAACTCCCACAGCTAGAATCTCCAGCCGAAGATCCATTTCCTAAGGTCCCCAAAGGTCTTTACATGATCGAGTCTCACGCGAGGAAGTCGTCAATTTCCACCTGATCAGTGCTCCAGTTTCCTGGTCGTGGAGGGGTAGCATTGCAAGAAGGAAGATGGCATCACCTAGAATACGATACAGCCAAGGTCTACCGCTTCTATGGCTTTCGGTCCCTTGTACTTTAGAACTATACGCAATAGATTTCAGGATATAGAAAAGGGCACATAGGTAGGAGCCAGCCTTTGGTCACATAGTGCCCTGGACAAAGACAAATTTGGCATCCCTACCACATAAAAAAAATCAATCTGAGTATGCAGTTTTTTTACAATGCATAAAACATGCTCAGAGGACTGACTGATTTACAAAGTTTGTTCCCTTAAAGATACAGTATGGGAATGAATAACAAGCCCAAATGCTAGTATTTGCCTCCATTCTTTCTAAAGGTAAAGAAACTTAAGAACCATTCAAAACCGTTTGCTGGGTAGTGCAGTGGGTAAAACCCCAGCGTTTTTGTTCAAATCCCAACCGTGCCGCCTGAAAAAAATAATAAATGTAAAATTTGAAAATGTGTTCTCAACCAATATGGCACTAAGGGAATCTCCAGGAGGCCTCCTGACAGTGCCCGCTGGCAAGTTGCTCCTCTGGCGACCATCCGTGCCACTCATGGCAAAGGCCGGCCGTGAACATAGGATCCCTGCCCCTGAGTACCTTGAGTCTAAGTGGTAGCTTCATGGATGAATGGACCAGCCCAGATGAATGAACCAGGCCGGCACCCTTTAACGCCTCAACAGAAGGTACTCTAGCACAAGACCTGATCTACCCAGATGGGGATGGACGGACGGCAGACCATACCGGTGAGATAGTCAGCTGAGTCCTACCTGACCCAAGATTAACAAATAGGGATTGGTAGGGAATAGGTACAGGAGTAGATGATATGAATAAGGGCACATATTTCACCAGTCCAACCCTGCCCTAATCTCATCCCTGCTCATTACATCCTCTTCTCCCCACTGAGATTACCCTCTGGGGCCCGATTTGGAACAACACCTGATGGCTGTGCCGCTACACAAATATGGCTAACATTTGCGTCCGTGGACGCAAACGGGATTTGAAAAAGAAAATTCTCAAAATATTTTTTTTAAACCAATTCTCGAATTTACAACCAAAATTACATATACAACTAGAAATTCGGCTGTTTTTTGCTATTCGTGAATGTCAGATCTTTCAAAATAAAAAAAAGAAACTGTATTGCAGTGAATTCTGGGAAAACATCAGTAGCTGACATTTTTTTTACACATTTTTAAATACAAATATCTCAGCTCCTGCTGAATCCTCAAAAACATTTTGTGTATTATTACCTTACCTATCTTATACAATATAAGTGTGTGAGTTAGGGATGGTATGATAATTATAACTAATTATCATACCATCCTTAACTCGCGTGTGTGAGTTAAAGATGATATAATAAGTATAATTATTTAAAATTAATTAATAATACTAATTATAATTCCTCACCTTAACAATGATATTTCATTGGTTTTACTGCATTAACATATGTTAACCTCACGTCAACTTCCCCTTTAAACCGAATGTTTTATTTGGAATTTCAAGGGTTTTGTTATTCCATTACAAGGGCCTTGTAATGTTGGTTTGTCATAGCGGCTTCAAGCCAGTGGCAACAGTCGCTTTATAAAAACTTATAAATAAATAAATAAATAAATAGATGTTCTGGTGGTAAGGTGGTACTTTGCTGCACCTCTCCCCTGTTGCTGCTTCTTGGCACTTCCTCCATTGTGGTGGTAATAGGTGTTCGGGCAGATTATACGTCTTGTCCTCAAAGCACTTAACCCCTTAGCTGCTAAGGGAGTTTCCTCCTGCAATGCTAAGCCTTTTTTTGGCTGTTTTGTGGTGCGCCCGGTTAGAGGCATGTAACTTCTGATTGGCTTGACCAATCACAGACATTTTTGGCTCCTTTTTTTCTAACAGGATGTGCAATCTAATGACAGCAAAAAATTGGGAATTGCACATGGGTGGTGTCTGAAACTTACAAAAATGTGTGAAACTGTTGCTTGTTTTCTGAAAATGCAAAAAAATCTGCAAAAAAATCACTGTGGTTTTTGATCTGTGAATGGTATCAACGAATGGTTTGCAGTTCTGAAATTGCTATTTTCTCAACTTTCCAGACCAGGGTTTCAGAAAAAAAATTCTATTGTAATTTCAATGAGATTTCAATGCTTTTCTAACAGGTGGGCCATTTCTGCAATACAGTGTGCAATGCGCATGCCTTCAGATTCTGGTTCAGGAAGGTAGGACAAAATAACACAATTCATGCAACTCCTGCAATCATGAACAGCTGAGAAAACGGCGAAAAGAATGAGGGGTGGATTGTTTAGATTGACCAAAAAATGGTCCCACAGCAACTGATAGAAAATAAAATGTATTCAAAAATACAAAAAAAATAGAATAAATTTGACAACATTTGCGGCTATAAAATCGAGAAGGTTTAGTATCTCGTAGAACACAGTGCACCACTGCGAAGCCCTAACTAATGACATCATAGAAACATCCAATGTGTGCTGGTTTTCAAAACATTGGTGACACCCGGAGGCAGTAAGCACAGTGCGCTAACAGTGGACAGTGGAATCTTAGAACAACCCTCGAACCATTGGCACATGAAAATAGCAGATGAACAGTTTGTTCACCTTGACAATTCATACAAAAGTAGACATGTACATAGGTTCAAGGATAGGTCACTTAATGACCAAAATCAAATGTGGCATAGCCACAATACACTGCATACAAAAAATATATATTTTTTAAAAGTAACTTTTCCAACATTGGTGTACAGTAGGACGTAAAAAAAGGTAGGGTAATTAACCACCAGCCACATGGGGAACACCTCTTAAGATTCCCCTACTCCTCCTGAAAAAATTGGTACCCCTCATGTCTGGATGCAGAAAAGTCACGGATGAGGGGAGGACAAAATATGACACATGGTTAAGTCAATCCACGAATCTGCTGTGACATTCATTTTGTTTTTGAGCCGGGAGAGGCAGGTCATCTAGAAAACCCACGCAAACCATGCATGTACAAAAAGAGGACATCCCAACGCACATAACGGTACATGGAAAGTTGTAAATTTGCCTTAAAAAAGGTGACCTAACACACTGCCATCAACATGGGGCACCTCACCCAGCATAGCCCTACTCCCTACGACAAAGTCAGTACCACTCATGTGTGCTTGCACCCGCGCCACTGGCGAGGGGAGGACACAAAACGAGACATGGCAATGTTGGGCAAACTAGTCAATTTTTTAGGAGATAAACCTAGACAGACATGCACTTACTTTTTGACCTTGGGACACAGACTGCCAAGGAAACCATCACACATTATATATATATGCGAAAAGAAGACATCCAAATGCACGCAACGGTGGATGACTTGCGTCGGTCGCACTAAGTTTACTACTTAGAATGTCTGGCTTTACATGGAAAAGCTGTCAAATTTACAGGTTTTTGGGAAAACTGGCCATACAAAAGTTGACCTAATGCACTGCCATCAACACAGGGCACCTCTCCGAGCATAGCCCTACACCGTATGACAAAGTTCGGACCACCCATGTGTGGCTGCACCTAAGTCACGAACAAGGGGAAGGTGCAAAATGAGACATGGTGATTGATTTTTATGTAGGATGTCAGTGTAACATCCATTTTGTTTTGTGCCTGGAGTGGCAAGGCTTCCAAGAAAACCACAAACACCATACTGTTCCAAAAAGAGGACTTCTGGATGCATGCATTGATGTGTGACTTACGTGGGTCGCTCTAGGTTTACTACCCACAATGCCCGGTGGAAAGTTGAAAATTACAGGTTTTTGCCACATTGGCCTCAAAACAGGTGCTGCAACACACAGGCAACAACGCAAACTACCTGCTCCTACGTACCCCTACTCCTTACGAGTAAATTGGTGCCCAACATGCGTGGATATACCAAACATAAAGGAGAGGGGGGCACCAAATGCAACTTACCATGCCTTGTGATAAGTGGGAAATTTACCGGTTTGCGCCATAATGGCCTCAAGACAGGTACCAGAACACGCAGGCAACCACACAAATTACCTTCTCCTATGTAGCCCTACTCCTTATGAGTAGATTGGTGCCCAACATGTGTGGCTGCAGAAAACATGGAGGCGAGGGGCGGGGTACAAAATGAGACCTAGCATGCTTCCTGATAAGTGAGAAATTTACAGGTTTGTGCCATATTGGCCAAAAGATTGGTGCCATAACATGCAGGCAACCAGGCAAGCTACCTTCTACTATGTACCCCTACTCCTTATGAGTAAATTGGTGCCCAACATGCAGCATCAGTAGTACTAGCAGTAGTAGTAGCAGCAGCAGTGGTAGTAATAACAGCAGAAGTACTAGCAGCAGTTGTAGTAGTAACAGTAGTAGTAATGGAGAGTAGTAGCACTAGTAGTAGTAATAGCAGTATTGGTGGTGGTGGCATTAGTAGGAGTAGTAGCAGCAGCAGCAGTAGGTGAGAAGCACTGGGCCGGAAGCCCATTTATAAAATAGAGGGCTGCTGTGTAAAATACCCATCCGTAAAATAAACTAAAACTCATTTTTAGAGTTCAGCAGTTGCTGCCAGTGCATAAGAGGTAGGTATGAGGCTGTTGGGGTTGGGGGGAGGGAGAGAGGCTGGGGGCCTACCCCTGATGTGATATAATGTCCCTGGTGCTAGTGGGGGGATGTGAGGGGGTTTCAGATACCCACTCCGCCCTACAATACAAAAAAAATCCTTGTTCTTTAGTGATTTCGCACTGCACAATCCTGCTTGTGTATCATGCAGTACGTGGGGGTGTGGGGAGGAGGTGACACCAGTGACCTTTATGAAAAATCCATCTTCACCTTTACAAGGTCTATGTGTGACACTCTTACATTGGTGCCATTCATTTGTTTGCTTAAATAAAGCATACGGTATAAACATGTTTGTTTAATGCAGTTTATATGTGTTATTGAGGAACTAGGGCATGGGAGCCTGAACTCTGTTGCTTAAGGCAGGGTATGTTATTTGTTTTTATCGAGCTGGCCAATAACAATCTTTGTAAACGGAACAATGAAGCTCACGCGAGCTAATAATAATATCATTTAATTTTTTTGCACAGCGAAATTATAACTAAATTAAACTACATCAAAGAGCTTTGTTTGTATAAAGGGCGTGATAAAGGAACTCCCTTCGAGAAATGTACCATGGAATAAGGGAAACCTAAATGCCAACAGAGGAAGAGTAATGTGTACTTGTCATGAAGAAGCCTTATAGAATTGTTGGAATCAGTAAAGAGCAAACCCCCCACAGGAGGACAGTCTGAATTCAGTCAAACAAATGAAAAGGAGGTAATGGAGTGCAGAAAAGTCTAATCATGTACAGTAGATATATTGGCGCAGGGCCATTAGTGCTTTTATGGGTAATAGTGGGAGCTTTAATTGCACGTCACCGATTAACCATTAGCTAATATGAGGCTTTCAGCACTGGAGCAATTTGATGTAAATGTATCAATTAACATTTGCAATAAGTATGGCTGTTGAGTCTGGAATCCTCTGAAATTGGACCATCAACATAGCCCACTGAACTGATTGTCACCATTATAAATGTCCAGCAGAGCTCACACTAACACTGCCATTAGGGTACCTAAAAGATCTGTTGGTTCAAATCACTTGGCACATTCAATACTTTTCTGCTGCTGTTGTAAGGTGGCTCCAATTCATAATTTGGAAATCTAAAGATCACCTCTTATCCAACATCAATTCCAGTCTCTTCACACGTTT
>JAUEJH010864352.1:0-10923 GCA_032275315.1 Desmognathus intermedius
TGCGTGAAGAAGAGGAAAAGGTGTGGAGAATAACAAGAGCCCAACAGGCAACCCTGGAGACCCAGGGGCAACCCAGGGGCAACCCTGGAGAATATCACGACATGTGCCAACCAAAGAGAGAAACAAAGACGCCAATAAGGCTAATAGAAGAGATGGAGTGAACAGTTTAAAGTGCCGGGCAGGTGTAGTGTCTGACATGGAGTGGACACTGGCGGGCACTAGGACCCAGCGGTGTCACTCCTGAAGACGCGGACCGGAAAGACATGGGCGAGGCAACGGAAGGACTAGGAGCAGTCGGGATTGGGCAAAGAGCAAGAAGGGTGTGTGGAGACAAGCTCCCACACCGTGTAAAGAAAAAGGGAATAATGACTCAGGTCTGTTGTGTAAGAAATCCACAGACCTGACAGGCATGTATACAGCAGAATATAAAAGAGAAAAAACCTAGCAATTATTTACATTTGACAACAGCAACAGACAGGTTTCTACTCGGTATATGTGTTGTATTGTTGTTATTCTTATTGTTATCACTCTTATCCATAGGTACCATATTACCACTCACAATGTTACTGTTGCTTTAATAGTTAGGAGGTACATTTGTCTTATACTTAGAATGTTGGCGTTTCTATAGAGATTGCTAAGGTTCCAGTGTCAGTTGCAGCCAGAGTTGACTGGAGGATGGAGCCTTATCTGTTGGGTCAATAAACCTTTATTCATATACAAAGTTTTGTGCTGCCGTTCTTTCACTCTCCCAATGTAACAAAGCTCGGTCCCCAATGCAGCGCACTGCCAAATTTCATTTAAAGTTTGACACCTGTTACAGGTCATACTGTAATCTGCAGCGATCAGGGGGTATTTCCGCATTTCTACATTACATGTATTTATATTAATAATTTGGTAAATTGTATTCTGTCATTAATAACGATTAAGTCTACAATTAAACTGTAAGGTACATTTTATACACACAAGTTGGTGTACGATTATATGATTATTTATGATCAGTACAATATAATGTGATTGAATCACACTCCTTATTCTATGCCATACTGTGATTATCTGATATGTATTACGATTAATTACCTTCCTTAATATTTCTATTTGATGGTACTTGATTAAAATGTGTCTTTTACCTTATTTGGTACCTCACGTTCTAATCACTTGATATATATCATGATAATTGATCTTTTTAAATACCTGGACCTGTGTTAGACAATGTGTATCATGTTATGACCTCTATTCATAACTGTATAGTTTAATTAATAGTTGGGCATATCTCATGAAATTGTTCCATTCTTCATGTTAACACCATATGTAGTTCATTCTGGTTTTTAAGTTTGTGATTTTTTGCGTTTTGCTTTCTCCATTTTTACTATTTTCTTTGGTATTATAGATTATTTTGGATTGTTTTACTTATTTTTTATTTTTTATTTTTATTTTTACTTTTATTTCATTCCTCTTCTCCTATGCTAGGTTTATCATGATTCTTATGTGCATATTTATCTCCCCTTCCATAGATATTTATTTACATTATACTTCTCGGTTTAACTTACTGTTTATTATTTATTGCATCATCCATTAGTCCACTCGATATGGTTCATATTAATTTATTGGTATCCCTATCTATACTCTAGATCACATCATAGGATGCTCCAGCACGTTCATTAAAATACCTTTCTAACATGTACCATTTCCACTGCGGCCACTAGGGGTCGCCCCCCACCTACTTTAACGAATTTGCTTTTTATCCTTTTTTACGATATGAGATGATTCTTATCCTTTCACGGCTTTTGTAGATATTTTAGTTTTTCTGTAGAGCTTCAGAAACGAAAGACACAATATTAACGATCTTACTACATTGACTTCTCACATCTTTTCATCTTTTTATTATTACGTTGTCCATCCGTGTTTCCCGTTTTCAGTGTGCTCCAGCAATTCCTGCGGGTGTATGCTTTCATTAAGTAGTTTATCATCACTATTTACGGTCTGTTTTATCACTTCATTTGGGACAATGATGACGGTATTGCTACATTCTTTACCTTTCGGCTTTTTACTAGCTTTTGTCATCAGAACATGATTGGTTGTTTTATTATGCAACTACAAGTCCCAGAGCCCAGTACGAGTTTTACAATTACCGGCAAACGAGTTCAGCTGATCGGCATTCACGATAGTATTTAACTCACGGCTTGCGAGTTGTACCTCGTCTCTACTTTCACGTAGGAGGACGAATTCTGTCGAGTACGAAGGGGTATGTATTTTTTCAGTTTTTGATGGAAATTATTACCTTTAGGACATGATTTTCGCTTCCTGAGCATATGGGAGTACGCCTCACGTTACTGTGTCACTTTCCTTTTAGATAATGGTACTCTAGCACGACACGGGAACGCTCCTTCACGTTGTTCTTACATTATGGGGATGTCCACGTTCTACTCCTAAAAGGTTTGTTTATTTTCATGTAGACGTGAGTGACTACTCACGTTCACGTACGAGTTTCACACTTCCCTTAGTATAGGTTTCTTCTAATTTTTGTTGGTAACTTTTATACATTTCAATTAGACGCCCTCTGTGGTTCCCATCAGGAGTTGTCGTTCCCGACGTATCGTCGAATCAGGATCCTACACAAGATTTTATTTGATTCCCATCGTCTTCTTCTTCTCCACTCTCCCAAGGGGACTGGCAGGAGGAGTTCACCTCATTGGAGGTACATATTTTATTTGTAGTGGTTCACTTTAATTCTTAGTGGGTAGCCTTTTTGCATTTTCTCATTTTTTCTTATTTCTTTTTCTTCTTCCTTTTTTCTTGTAAAAATTGTATTTAACCACTAACCATTCATACCTCCTGCCTTTTTCTTCCCCCTTCTTTCCCTTTTTTTCCTATAGTTATTCCTGTCTTTTTCTTTTCTTTTTCTTTTCCCCTCTCTTCCGCCCACTTCCATCTTTTCCCCTTTTCCTCCTCTTTTTTTCCCCTTTTTTCATTCTTAACCCCCCACCCCCCCACCCCCCCCTCCCTCTTTTCCCTACCCTTCCCTCTTTCTCTTCTTTCCTCTTTTCTTTTTTCCTTTTTTTATTTTTTCATCTTTGTTCTTGTTCTTCGTTCTCATTTAGTGTTGGATATTACACAAGAATGAGTTTACTACCTGGCGTTCACGGACCTTAGGACGCGCTTTTTCAACCTTCGTGGTGAGACTTGGGGAATCACTTATTCAGTTATCGACAGTTATCTCAATATTATATGTTACTGTGTTCTGGGTTCAACTAATTTTTTCGTTTACATCTTAATCATTTTTTCCCTTTTATCCATAGTATGGTATTTCTTCAATGTGTTATTTTGTACTTTTTCAGGTCTTTTGTTTTGAACACGGGTACATCAGATCGTGTTACAAAGACTCTCTATATATATTACACACCCATCATCATTTATTATTCACAAGACTTATGTGAGTATTGAGTATTTTCAATTTTTTGTAGTTTATTCTTTGTCTATTTTTAGAATAGTAGGCATTTGGCCTCTTTACATTCCTTTTTTCTGTTTCTTCTTCTGTTTTTTTTCACATGGACACATATGTACTGGAGGGATGGAAGATAAGGAGAGATCATGACTGTCATGAGTTTTAGATTCTGTGTATTACTGTTTTCTTGTAGTAAGACTTAAGACGTGAATCATCTAGTCCGTTATAGTGGTAGTTCAACGATGGTCATTTTACCTTGGGTAACATTGATACAGACATTGTGACGCGCTGTAGCTCACGCTCCAGCGCCAATATTATCTGCTGTCGTGTGCCGGACCCGGCACAAACGTTGGGCGTGGTTCCCACGCCGTCTCGTCTGTTCCCGGCCCGGCACAGGCAGCATTATGCATATGACATGTATAACTATCGATTGTGTCTCTTTGAGCATTTCCTTGCCTTTTATATACCTGTACCCTATATTTTTTCAACGGGTCACATTAGGTATTACAGAAAATGTAGATGTTTGCTTATATAATAACATGTACATTTTCTTTCCCTTATGATGTTACAAGTCATGCTGGCTATATATTATCATTGTATATTTTTCTTTCTTCTTTTTTAGTACTTTATGAATACTTAGCAGCGCTTATTCTGAAGAAGGGGCTCATACCCCGAAACGCGTCAAAATTTTCAACAAGGAAATTATCGAGTTATGTTGATTTCCATTTGCGCTAATGAAACATTTTATTAGTAAGTCTTGATTTGTTAGTTAGAATTACGACTAGAGTGTCCAATAGGCGATAGGACATTAATTACATAGAAAGTGATTTTGTAGAATATGTTAAATAAATCTTCACAATTTTATTGAATTTTCAAATCTCTTATCTCATTTTGTTAGTTGCTTTCGAGTTATTCTCTCTACGAGTGCAGGGGCCAGACTAAGTAGTCTGATTTTGCTTTTGTAATTAACGTACCTCATTTGACCACATGAGGTGTAACCCCAGCACCGATACAATCCACTAGAAATACTAATGAATAGGATAACGAATAGTATGTTTTTAAGTGCGGGTGCTATTTGTATTTTAGTTTCATTAACTGTGGTGGTCACACCCCAGCACCCAGCACTCATTGTAGACCCATTAAGCCCTAACATTAGAATGTCGTTTGAAGAAATAGCAGGATTATCTGACATAGGAGCAGATACACTTACATTCACAGAAGAAGAAGCATTAGCCACCACAGCGGCATACTCCAAAAAGGGTGAGTTTCTTAAAATTCCATCACGACAAGCATCAGTAAAACAATTAGAATACCTATCCCGCAAGGTAGTTAATCTCAACCTGCATGCCATAACCTTGTCAGAGTATCATAAAATACGTAGAATTCCAAGGGGCCTTAGGTTCCTTCAACTTCCCACATTATGTAGATTTAGGAAAGGCTTTCTGGCAAAATGGAGGGCAGTGTTGAACAAATGTTCATTGGACTTAATCATATTGACGATACAAGAACTGACAATCCACATTAAAGAATTGGAAACTGATATTGAGTTAATGCAAGAACAATTAGCTAACGACTTATCAGTCACACATTGGGAGGGTATATTAGGTGATTTAAACAAATCTATAGAAGAATATACTGATGAACTACAAAAAAAGAAATTACGGAAATTCCGGAGAGACGCATTCGATTATAAGAACAATGAAGTCTACACCTGGCCTGAAAGAGCAAATAAAACTAAGGTTGACAATCTCATCAAGAAACAATTTGGCCAACAGGATTCTCAAACTTCATCTAACTTATCGACATCTGAAAGTGATACGGATAATGTGAGCAGCGAACGGAATCAAGTAGTGAATTTAACTGGGGAAGCTTCTTCTTGTCAAATAGAGTCAGTTACTAGAGAATTACCGTCTAGCCAATTCGACATAGATTCATTGTCTGAATTTGAATTACAATCTTTACTTCAATTGAGACAAATTCAACAAATATCCCCTAGGGGAAGAGGACGCACATCACACATGTCATCTGAAACTGAAACAAGAGAGAAAGGGATAAGTACAGTTCAGAAAACTGGAGTACCCCCCAAAAAAACTAGCTCTAATATAGTGTCTTTTTTAGTACCAACCCCCTCCGCATCCCAACTAGGAGGGGCGGGAAAAAGTACCACAAAAGAGGGGCCAGCGGCCACATCGATGGCATTACGGAACCGCAAATAGATTTGACGATTAACCTGACGAAGACAGATTTAACCAGTGTTGAACAGAAGATTTTGAATAGAGGACTATCTTTTGTACCTACATATTCAGGTAATAAATTCCATACTAAAGTGGCTATATTCAAATTCTTTAGGAAGATGTCACTTAAATTTTTCTTTTCTCAACAATCAGAATCAAATCCTGTTCCTCACAGATTCCAACAAGTTAAACCCAAGAGTACCTTTCACCCGGATGTCAATTGTCCGGTACTTAAAGCTTTTTATAGGAAGGTATCTCTGGCATTTGACAAGATCAAATTTTATCCAGCCAAACGTCAGAACTTATCGTCCCATGAGAGAATAGCGTTGACTAAGTTAGCACAAATGCCAGATACTATTATCAAACAAGCAGACAAGGGAGGGGCAGTAGTCCTTTGGGGACGAGAAGAATATCTATTGGAAGCTAAAAAACAACTATCTGACACAGACACATACAAGTGTTTAGATAAGGATCCTACAGCTGATCTATCAAAAAAATTAAAAGTCATCCTTAAGGAAGCTGAGCAACACGATATTATCGATGAAAGATCCAAAAAGGCCCTTACTAAAGAACATCCGATACGACCGGTACTGTATTTAGTTCCCAAAATACATAAGTCTAAAGACAACCCTCCAGGGAGACCGATTGTCTCAGGAGTAGACTCGATATTTCAACCATTAGCTATGTATATAGATAGTTTTCTTCAACCGCTTGTTCGACAGATCCCTTCATACCTTCGAGACACCACCGATTTCATTAATAAGGTATCCATTTTGAAACCTTTACCTGATAATGTAATACTTGCAACTATAGATGTTGTGAGTTTATATACATCGATCCCACATGTTGAAGGTATACAGGCAGTGAAAGATTTCCTTTTAGACAAACAACCATCGCATTGTCCTATTCAATTTGTAGTCCATCTCTTAGAGTTCATCCTTCACAGTAGTTATTTCTTCTTTAACAAGCAATGGTATCAACAAACAAAAGGGACTTCGATGGGATCAAATATGGCTCCCAGTTATGCCAATATCTATATGCACATGTTTGAGCAGAAATATATACTTACACAAACTTGGATAAACAATATATTCTGCTGGTATCGTTACATTGATGACGTGTTTTTAATGTGGACAGGAAATGTTATTCAATTGCAATTATTTATACATGAACTGAACCAGTGCCATACATCTATTAAATTCACCATGTCTGTTGGAACACCGCAAGTTAACTTCTTGGACACATCAGTCCAAATAGATGATCAGCAATTAATGTTTGATGTTTATGAAAAACCTACAGATAAGAATAGCTTTCTCCACGCCAACAGTTATCATCCACAGAGCTTAATTAAACACCTTCCCAAAAGCCAATTTTTGCGACTTAGACGCATTGTTTCCAATTCAGAGTTATTTAAAGACCGAGTAGCTGTATACAGTCAAAAACTTCAACAACGGGGTTATCAGAAAGAAAGATTGGAGGTACAGATTAAGGAATGTTTGGATATTCCGAGAGAATCATTGCTTATCAATACCCCAAAAAAAACTGATGACAGGATGGTATTTGTGCATCAATTTAGCAGTAACGCATTCAAAATTGAGAAAATCATTAAACGCAATTGGCCCCTATTACATCTGGACCCATCATTGGTGAAATTATTTCCCAACCCCCCTATGTTTGCTTACCAACGTCCAAAAAACATTCGTGATTACGTTGTAAGAGCAGACCTTTCAACTAAGAACCTAGGACAAACTATTCTGAAAACACAAAAGAAGGGTACCTTCCCCTGCCTTGACTGTGGGAATTGTAACGCCATTATACGTGGCCCCACAGTTACCCATCCACATTCAGGTTGCAAATTAAAAATTAACGACTACTTTACTTGCCAATCTACGTATGTTGTGTATCTATTGAAATGTCCTTGTGGATTAGTATATGTAGGGGAAACTACAAGAACGCTAAGAGAAAGGATCAACGAACACAAGAGCGCTATTAGGACTGCTAATATTAAATCCCCAGTAGCCAGACATTTTAACCTGATGAAACATAATGTTAATCAATTGAAATTTCAGGCTCTAGAATCAGTTCAAAAATCAATCAGAGGTGGCAATAGAGAAAGGACTCTATTACAGAGAGAGAGCTGGTGGATAGACAAACTAGATTGCCTCTCGCCGAGAGGTATGAATGAACAGTTGATACTTTCGGTTTTCCTTTAATTAAAAATTGTATTCTGATATTTATAACGATTAAGTTTACAATTAAATTGTAAGGAACATTTTATACATACAAGTTGGTGTACGAGTATATGAATATTCATGATCAGTACAATATAATGTGATTGAGTCACACTCCTTATTCTGTGCCATACTGTGACTATCTGATATATATTACGATTAATGACCTTCCTTAATATTCCTATCTGGATTTAAATGTGTCTTTTACCTTATTTAGTATCCCATTTTTCAATCACCTGATGTATATCATGATAATTGATTTTTTATATACCTGGACCTGTGTTAGACAATGTGTATTATGTTATGACTACTGTTTATAACCGTATAGTTTAATTAATTGTTTGGTATATTTCATGAAATTGTTCCATTCTTCATGTTAACATCATATGTAGTTTATTCTGGCTTTTTAAGTTTGTAATTTTTTGCGTTTTTCTTTCTCCACTTTTACTATTTTCTTCTTTCTTTTCTATTACAGAATATTTTGGATTGTTTTATTTATTTTGTATTTTTTATTTTTATTTTTTTATTTTTTTTTTGTGGTTGGATGACAAGATAACACAATACAGTATATATAGGAAAAAAAAAAAAGAAGGAGAAAGTACAAAGTACAAAAAAGTAAAAAAGGGAAAAAAAGGTAAAGAAGAAGGAGAATCATTGTACAAGGCTAAATTTCCATAGGTCATACGTCTGACATATAAGCAATCATGGGACCCCACAATCTGGCCAGTTTATCATGGGCTCCCCTTTTCTCTAGAACGATACGTTCACACATAAAATTTTCAGCCATTTTGTACATCCAGAGAGAGAGATCTGGAGGGGCAGGATCTTTCCACCTCTTGGCTATCTCTATCCTGGCTATTGTAATAGCTTTTAAGAGGAAAGGTCTGACCCCATTAAAGTGAGCTTCCGGGAATGTACAAAACAATATGTTGAAAGTGGAGAGCTGTACATCAAATTGACAGACCTGAGATATATGGGCACATATACCACTCCAAAATTGACGAAGCTGAGGGCAGTCAACGAACATGTGCACAAGCTCTGCGTCAGGGTGGGAACACCTAGGGCATACATTATTACTTGCGTACATCAGGTTCAGGCGATGAGGGGTATAATAGAGTCGCATTAAAGTTTTATGATGGTGCAGTCTTTGATTATTAAAAAGTAATATCGTCTTGGCATCTCGCAGACTGTTATTGATATCTTGTGACACAATCACTTCACTAAGCACTGATGTCCAGCGTTCCCCTAGATGTGCGAGATCGGTAGATATACAAGACTGCAGAGTAGAATAATACCTCGCGATTGTACCCTTCCCTATACGGTATGTAAACAGGTCTTTAGTTAGATCCGTTATGTGCCAGCAGCTAGCCGGGAGTGCTACCAATGCACTGTAGACTTGAAAAAATCGGAATCGGGAAAGGGGTAAAGAGGACACATTAGTCAATTCATAGAAGGTTTTCCACCTATCTCCTATTCGCATGTCCCGTGGGGTGGATACACCTAGCTCGCTCCACTCTCTGAGGAATGGCTCCCGAATTGCTTGGGGGAGGAGATCAGAATAGAACAGGGATAGATAGCTATGTGGATATGGCAACCCTACCAATTTCGAAATTCTTGCCCAGTTTTCTGCTAGGTTGGCAAGTATCTTGAGTTTGATTTTCTTGAAAAATTTGGGATCAGCAAATTTTGGTGGCTTAAGTCTTCTCAACAGTTGGACATAGAGTGGAGCGGGCCTGGTGTAATCCAGTAGTAACAATATACAACTTAACTGGGTAGCATAGTTATATAGTTCGAAGTGAGGGAGCGTTAAGCCCCCTTCCACCCAGGGCTTAGTCATTTTAGGGTAGGATCTTCGGACTGATTTAGAATTCCAAATAAATTTATTAACCACAGATACTAATTTATTTAGATACTTTTTAGACAAGACTATAGGGAGTGCCCTGAAAAGGTATAAGAATTTGGGAAGTATAGTCATTTTTACTAGGTTAGAGCGGCCCTGGATGGAAAGGGGGATACTACTCCATCTAGTAACTAGCTGGGTTGTTTCCAGCATCAACCGAGACAGGTTGGCCCCTATTATGGCAGCTAAAGTATAAAGATACTGGACCCCCAGGTAGGTAACTTGTTGCACCGGGATTAAGGCGCCAGAGTATGGCTCATTCCATGACATAATTTCTGTTTTGTCTTGGTTTAGCAAATAACCTGAATATATCCCGAACTCCTCAGCAAGCTGGAATACTACTGCCTGGGAATTGACTGGGTCTGTGGTAATAACAACGACATCATCAGCGTACATAGCAATTGGGGTTAAAATCTTCCCTAAAAAATTATAAAGCTGGATAAATGGTGTAGTACGGTAACGTATAGCCAAAGGCTCAATATAAAGTGCGTAGAGAGATGGGGACAGAGGACAGCCCTGACGAGTACCCCGGCTGATTCTGACCGGTGCAGATAGGCAGTTATTAACAAAAATATTAGCGACCGGGTTGTTATACAAACATCGTAGCGCTAAGATGAATACTGTAGGTATGCCCATATTTTGCAAGGTAAGCCACAGGAATTCCCAATCTACGCGGTCGAACGCTTTTTGGGCATCTAAAAAGATGAGCGAAAGTGAATGTTTATTTGTGGCTGAATGATCTATTAACGTAGCAAGCAGATTGGTGTGTGCTATGGTGGATTTGCCCGGTACGAAGCCGTGCTGATCCTCTGGGATAAGGAGATAAAGCAATGGGTTCAGGCGATTGACCAAAATTTTAGCGTATAATTTGTAATCTGCATTAAGCAGAGAGATTGGTCTATAAGACCCACACTTAGTCGGGTCCTTATTTTTTTTCCCAAAAACAACAATACGGGAATAGTCCCATGACTTGGGCGGGTCGTGTTGTGTCATTATGAACTGAAATAGTTGCAGTAGAAACGGAGCTACCGAAGGGAAAAACAGCTGCCAAAACTCAGTTGGTAGGCCGTCTTCACCAGCTGCTTTACCTTTGGGGAGATTTTTAATAGCAGATTG
>JAUEJH010866561.1:0-10911 GCA_032275315.1 Desmognathus intermedius
GTAAGCTGATGCTTGCACCTCACCGTTATCCCATCACTTCCTTCTCCCTCTAAACCTCAGCTCGATCATGCACTCTACTTTAACTATTTGGGACAAAGTAGCATTGAGGTGCAAGCTGACATACACTTCCGTACACCATAATCCTGACTTTACAACTGCACAGAGTGACATTTCATTTTTCCACTGGAAGAAGGGGGCTGTTGTGTGCTTCACCATCTCTTCAAACAATTTGAAAACAAGACAAAGAAAGCAGTAGTTCAGTCGAGACATCCATCATAACAAGGTAAGAATAGGGTAGACCTGAGTACGGGGAGGAAGATTTAAGAAGAAACAAATAGGAGAATTAAAGATGAGTCTTAGGGGATCAAGGGAAGAGGCATGAGGGCCAATGAAAAAAGAGGAGAAGTAGTCAAGACGAGAAAAGACAGAAGAGCCATAAATTTTGCAGCAGAAAAAGTTAGGTGTAGATAGAGAAAAGACGAGGGCCCAAGACAGACCCTTGAGGAACTCTGATGCGAACAGGTAAGGGAGGAGATTGAGAACCAGACCATGAAAAAAAATAAGTGCATTCCGAAAGATAGGAGGACAACCACTGAAGAGCCGAACCAGAGATATTGAAAGAAGAGAGAGAGAGCGAAGTAGAGTAGGGTGATCAACAGAATCAAAAACAGCAGAAAGATCTAGAAATATAAGAATAGAGGAACGTTTGTGATAACGAGCAGTAAGTAAGGAGTTAGAGACAGAAAGAAGAGCCATTCCAGTGGAATGAGTCAGCCGGAAACTGACTGGAGGAGCGGAAGAAGAGAGAAAGTATTGAGATAAGAGAGTAAACGAGAGAATAAGTGCAATAATTTGGAGAGAAAGAGGAGCAAAGAAACATGACAATAATTAGATGTCAAAGAATTGTCCGATGAAGTTTTTTTTAACAGGCAAAATGGTGGCATGCTTACAGTTAGAAGGAAAAGTAACAGTAACGATAGCGAGATTAAACAATTGGAGAAGATATTCCTTGATAGCGCTATCCACGCTTATCCTTTAACAATCCTTTTGTGACTGTTTTTAAACCATCGATTTGTTCATGTTTATTTTGGTTCTTGAAATTACTTCTAGTCACTGAGGGGTCTGGGGGCTTGTGGGAAAAATGAATAAAAATGCATGAGAGAATAGCTCTGTCTAGCAACAGCTGTTCGGGTGGTTTGACTGCCATTGTATTGCTCTATTATTTCTCTCAGTAAAAATGTATATATAAAATAAGGTTAGTCTAAGAAGCAGTTTTGTGACAGATTGCCAAAGCCCAAAACTCAAGGTTAACTGGAGATGGAGGAGGCAATTGAGAACCTCACAAGGAAGTTGGACCCATTACAGGCAGACTTTACTAAGGCTAAAAAATCTAAGAATGTATGCAAGGTTAACACTGTTGGAGGCTGATACGGATTCTGAGTCGCTACGGATTCTGAGTCACTACAAGTGCCTGAAATGCCATGTTTGGTTCCTCAGGGGGAGCTGCAAATCCGTCAAAACAGAAAGAAATTAAGTTAACAACCCTAGATAAGTTTTCGGGGGATTCAAGACATTTCAGGCAATTTCTAACTAATTGTACAATTCATTTCCTGGGAAAGCCAACACAGTATGATACAGATCATGCAGAGGTGTTTTTTATAATATTAAATCTAGAGGGCGATGCTATTCTTGGGCTACTCCCTTGATAGAGGAGCAAAGTCCTTTGCTAAGGAATTATCCCAACTTTCTAAAGGAATTCAAAAAGATATTTGAGAGAAGCTATGCCACTCAGGCACATTGTGCAGAATTTATTTAATTGAAACAGGGGGAAAGGACTTGACTTCATTCACTTTCAGCATCTGGCCACTGAGTTGAAGTGGAATCAGCAAGCCCAATACACCATATTCTTGCAGGAGTTGAGGGAGGATCTAAGCGAAGCAGTCCAAAATGTATATCCTATTCCCTGAACTCTAGAAGACTTAATAGTGTTAACTCTACGGGTTGATCAGAGACTATAAGATAGAAAGAAGGAACAAGTTAGCACTTTAAACAAAAGAAACCCTTATAGGCTTTAGGAGAATCTTTCAGAGATAAGTTCAGGAAATTCCAAGGAAATATCAAAGAACAAATGGTTTTGTATGTACTGCGGGAAGCCAAGACATCTAGAGAAGTAGTGCAACTTGATTAAAATGATGGAGAGTTCTTCTACTCCATCATGATCCTCCCAAGAGGTACTTACTAAAGTTTAGGGAAATAAAGTCACACAGAAGTAGATAAGGAGTACCCTCTGGGCTTAAGAAAGAAAACCCCAGTTAAAGCAAACACAAATCAAATTCAATACACAGAGAAAATTCATTGTTTTCCCTGCAATGTTCCCAGAATTGAAAGGTAACTAGGTTTTCCATTTGCTAGTGGTTTGTGGAGCCCCAGGGGCTTTCATTGATATAACTTTCGCAAAGGCTTAGGGTTTTCCTTGCAGTTTACAGGAGCAGGTAGAGCTCTTAAGGTTCGTAGACAGGTCGGAATTAGTATCTGGACCAGTAAAGGGGTCCACTGGGAGGGTGAAGATGCGGGTTGTCTCCCATGAGGACGATATAGTCTTCGATTTGATCATATCTCCGCATCACCCATTAATAGTCGAATGAATGAATGAATGAACACATTTTTATTAGGCGCTGCTTGCCAAGCCTCAGAGCACAATAAATACACAGTATAAAAAATAAACAGATAAAACACATACAATTGCTCACACATCAAGGGTGCAGCTACAGAAAGAGAAGCAGGTCAGCCGGTAGACAGCTTACTGCTTAGCGAAAAAGTCAGAATACAGTTTTTTAAAAATAGCTTTTGAGAGGGCCAGTTTCAACTGCATGGGTAGATGGTTCCAGATACATGGCAGTTGGACTTGCAGTGAGCGGCCTCTGATGGTTTCTCTTCTGTATAAAGGGATCCAGAATCCCAGAGAAGTGTCTGAGCGAAGACCAGGCCGCGTAGAGGATGTGGGAGGAGGTAGCCATGACTGGAGATAGGCGGGGCCATGCTTATGAGAGATGGTCCAGGCTAGAGTAGCAAGTTTGAGTTCAATCTGCTGTGCCACCGTGAGCCACCGAAGACTAGCCCAATGTGCAGTGAGATTCTCCCGCCAACCAAGGTGGGGCTTGATAGCCCGGAGAGTGCGGTTGTGGAGCGCTTGGAGTTTCTGCAAGGTGCCCCGCGGAGCAGTAGTATAGAAGAGGTTGCAGTATGCCAGTCGTGAGAGCACCAAAGCCTCGCAGAGGATCTTGCGTTTAGCTTCAGACAACCAGGGAAGCACGCTACTCAGGCGACTTAGATGGAAATTGCCCGCCCTGACCATATTATTGGCATGTGACACACAACTGAGGCAAGTGTTGAACAATACCCCAAGGCTTTTAGCTTGGTTCTACCGGTGCTGGACATACTCCAAATGACATGGGCCAATGCAGTGCCTGTGCCGCCGCTGAGGCCTCCAGGCCACAGATGAGAATCTCTGTCTTGCCTTCATTTAGGCACAGCCAGTTAGATTCCACCCAGGCCTGGATCGCCTGTAGAGCGGCGTGGAGTGCCGCAGCGTCTGGAGCAGATGGATGCAGATCCAGCACAATTTGCGTGTCATCTGCATACGTTTGAAAAGTGAGACCAAATCCCTGGATTAACTGGGCCAGAGGCACCATGTACACATTGAACAGGATGGGTGATAACGCAGAGCCCTGCGGTACTCCCCAGTTACAGCTGGTGGTAGGAGCCGTATCCAGTCCAATGCGCACCTGCTGAGCCTTCTCCCGGAGAAAAGACTTAAGCCAGCCTAATGCGGGGCCGGTCAATTCTCCGAGTGAGCCCAGACATTCCAAGAGGATGTTGTGATCGATTGTGTCAAACGCAGCGGAGAGGTCCAATAAAATCAGGGCGGCAGTGTGGTTGTTGTCACGAATGTGCAGGGGGTGCTAAAGGATGTCCAGAGAAGCTAACTCAGTGCCGCGCTGCATGCAAAAGCAAAAGTCGGTATGTCCTTGTTAGAAAAACATAATCCTGCAATTAACTTGAGGGATTTGACGCTACGCTGGTTAGACTGCTATATATTAGACGGTTAAGGTAATCTGTCATTGGTCATGCAAGAAGCGAATTTTGAACAAATTGTCAAAATTCATATTTTTCTAACATGTTTTGCGAGAAGAGAAGTTAAATTTTAGTGTATTTATGTTTTTTTGTGGTAATTTTATGTTTGTTTTTTATACTATTGTTGTAATGTCTTGTTATGCCGTAAAGGCTAAATAAAGACTAATAAAAAAAATAAACTGGAGGAAGAAGATTTTAACTTTTGACACGGCATCTTGTCAACACTGTATGGTCATGAAAAAAATTCAGGTACAAAGAAAATTTCAGCATGCTAATCACCAAAGGAATTGCTTTGATGGAGTTGCCTGAAGAGTATGAATATTTCTCAGATGTCTTCAGTCCATAAGAAGCAGAGACTTTGCTCCCTCATACCATACGACTGCCAATAGATCTGGAAGAGGGGAAACCAAATCCTCACAGAAAGGTTTATTTCTCTCCCTTCAAGAACAAGAGGAACTACAAGAGTATTTGCAAGAAAGTTTGGGTAAGGGATTCATAAGACCTTCAAAGTCTCCTGTGGGAGTCCCGATATACTTCGTACCTAAAAAATCGGGATAGCTGAGACCATGTATCAATTATAGTGATCTAAATGACATCACAGTTAATAACTGATACCCGCTTCCACTCATTTCGGACTTGATAGATCAAGTTAGAGAGGCTCAATGGTTCTCCAAATTAGATCTTAGGGGGCCTATAACTTGATAAGACTAAGAGACGGAGATGAGTGAAGACAGCCTTCAAAAGCAAGTATGGACATTACGACTATCTCGTAATGCCCTTTGGACTTTGTATCATTCCAGCTGCTTTTCAGTTCTTTATCACAGACATCTTCAAAAACTTAATTGGAATTTTATTAACCGTCTTCCTAGATGACGTTCTAGTATATGTTATGTTATGCTGGGTTTTTTGTATAGCGCGTCTTAGACCACGTGAGCAGTATCGTTGCGCTACGAACTGCTGAGGGGTTTACAGCAGCCCGATTTTTCGCTGGTCGGCACCCCCTTTTTTGCCCTGCAAGCAGGGAGTTTATATGTGCTTTAGGCTTCCCAAGGACCGGTCACAGTCTAACATGTTCCGCCGTGTAAGCCTCTCTACTTTTGTTTTTATTGAGTGTGAGTTACGGGTCCTCCCTGTATGAAAGGGGGAGATGTTATGTGTTGTACAGGTAGTGTTGTGTCTAGCTGGGTGTTGATGGTGCATTGAGATTAGTGTATTTTTAGTGTAGTGTAAGTCAGTCTGACTCTTGCTTGAAGGCGCGTGCCCGGGGGTCACTGCGCGGAGTAGACATATCATATCATATCATACGTACATACATATCAGAAAAGTTCCATATGACAGCTGTATTATTGCTCACCTGGGGGCGGTCCACCCCAATAATGCGTCCACCCCAATAATGCGCATAGTGAATGACATTAGAGGAACACGTCTCCCATGTAAGAGAATTGTTGGGCAGCCTTAGAACTAAATTGCTTGTACGCAAAACTCGAAAAATACGAGTTTCACGTCCATAGGGTAGAATATCTGGGGTACATTTTAAGACCTGACATTGTAGAAATGGATCCCCAAAAGATCTCAGCAGTTCTGGACTGGCCTGTCCCAAGGAACTTAATGAAATCTAACAATTCATGGGTTTTGCTTACTTCTATAAATGTTTCATCCATGATTTCTCCCAGTTGACTTCTCTGATTTCTGGATTAACCATAAAAAATACCACATCTAATTGGAGTCATCTCCGGGAAGAAGCTTTTAGAGCTTTGAAGAGGAGGTTTTGTCAAGTTCCAATCTTGACACAACCGGACGAACCCTTCAAAACATTTCATTGTAGAAGCCGATGCTTCAGACATGGCTAATGGGGCTGTTCTTTCACAGAGAGCTGCTTCAGGGGATCTAAAATCCATAGCCTATCACTCCAGAAGATAGACGTCAGCTGAAGTGAACTATATAATAATGGAGAAAGAGGTTTTGGCCATTTAGGAATCTTTTAAACACTGGCAGCACTACTTAGAGGGGGTTAAGGAGACAATACTGATTTGGACTGATAACAAGAATCTCTTATACTTAGAAAAAGCCCAATGCCAAAGAGCCAGGCATGCCAGATGGCCTTTATTCTTTTCAAGATTTAACGTTGCCATCACATCCCGCCCAGTGTTTTCCAATAAGAAAGCTGATGCACTGTCCAGAATAGGTTTCGAAGGGGGAGATCCGACTGAGTATTCGAGGATTCCAATAGTCCCAGAGAGCTCTGTATTAAGTCAATTAGAATTTAAGAAATTAGGAAAGTCTTTGACCCAAATATAAATTCAGTTTGTGAGCTCTGAGCAAGCTCAGGCAGATAAGCTAAAACCTGGAGTCTAGAAGGAAGATGAAAATGGTTTCCTTAGAGAAAATTCTAATATCTACATTCCAGAATCTCTTAGAGAAGAAATGTTAGCATGCGGTCATGACTTGAAATAAGCTCAGCATCCTGGAATTAAGAAAACTCAACAATTTGTTTCATGAGAATTTGACTCTGAAAACCTAACACAGGATATTAAGAAATATCCTAGTGTTAGTGTAAGCTAGTGACACTTATGCCAGTAATGAAGTTAGTAGGACGACACCGCACGGAAACGTACAGCTAGTAGTTGATTATTACTTAAAGATGGCTCAAAATACTCCTTTAAGGAAATTACTGTCAGCTCCCTAATTGGCTGACTTGTTTCTGAACAATATACTAAAGTTATACAGATTTCCCTTTGAGATAATTTCCAACAGAGGGCCACAATTTGCAGTCTAATTTTGGCAGAAAGTCCTTTAGAAATCCTACCATCTCCAGACCGATGGTCAGACGGAAAGACTTAATCAGACACTCGAACAATATTTAAGATGTTCTTTAAATGACTTGGGTTCTAACGAGTTTAACCTAATTTATACAGCAGAGTTTGCTTATAATAACCATACACATGACTCTACAGGTTTCTTGCCATTTAAGATTATGACAGAATCTCAGACAGAGTTACATCAAGAGAAAAGGAAGACTTACCTTCACAAACTGAGAGTTCAAGTGGAAGAGAATTTGAGGCAGAACCAAGCTCGCTCTGAGTTTTACGCTAATCAATATCGGAGGGAAGAACCCAGTTACCAAGCGGGAGAATGGGTCTGGTTATCTTAAAAAAATGTACAATTTAAGAAAAATCTAGGAAAACTTCATCCAAAGTTTGTGGGTCTTTCCCAAATTAAAAAGCTAAAATGTCCAGAAGTTGTAGAATTAACTCTACCCCAGTCCTGGAGAATTAATTCGTCATTTCATGTTTCTCTGTTTAAAAAAGCTAAAGCTCTCCTAAAGAACCTACTAAACTGTGCGAACTCGACGAGCTTGGTGGGGAGGACCTTGAGGGGGGTAGAGTAACACCTCTCATGCTTGCTAACAGATAAGGGAAGCATACACACTTGTAAATAGAATTCACAGAACACACACATGTAAAAAGGCATTACTGAACACTCCCACACACATGCATTAGTAACTAGGCTTTTTTTAACCTTTCCTTTTCGCCATAGACTTTTCCAGAGACACTGAAACCTCGGGTGGTCCAGAGGCTCGATCCTCACTCAACTGGATTCCACGGCACAAGCCAAGCTCTACATAAGCTGTGCACACGGAACCTTTGATGCTATGGCAAACTGCTGTCTTCATGAAAGCATCTCCGCGCATCTGGGCATCCTCAAAATAAATACAACACAGCGCTGACCGAAAGAAAACATCTCTGATCTATTTGACTGGTCTCCCTGCTCATCCACTAGGCAGCGGGCAAAGTTCAGGGGAGTTCTCATCTCCGGACCAGAAAGATGGTAACCCACCGTGACCCTCAGAGTGCGTTTGCCCCTTTGCAGTTTTCCCATCACTGCCTTCTCCTTGTTGGCTCTCGCAGCAGAGACTTTATACCCACTAACAAAAAAATCCTTACCCGATGCTGAGGTTTTTTTGCCGTCTCTGCATTTGGCCTTACAGTTCTTGAGGCACCAGCAGTCGGGCCCACACAAATATTCTCCTGGAAGGAAACAGAGGAAATGCTCTCATAAATGCAAGCTCAAAGACTCTGCAAGGCACTCAAGATTAGACCAGAACAAGAGTCTGACAACAGATACAGAGAACAGAAAGACAAATATTCTAATGAATAAATTAAAAGAGAAGAAAAGACAGCAGGAAAAAAGTAAGAATCAGAGAGGCTAAAACCAATAGGACAGAAACCTCGGACCACAAAAGGCATCAGTCAAGTTCAGAGGAATTTAAGAGACATTTAAAGTAGAACAAAGAAATTCTAAAGCAGGCACAGGGAAGAAGGTATAGAGTTAGCAAAGATTATCCAAGCGAAAAGCCTAGCACAGTAAATCCCAGGGTGAGCTTCAGAAGATGACTTCAGTTTAAAAATTAAGGAATAATACTTCCTGGAAAAGACTCCTCTTTTCTCTGTCACTCCTTCCCTCTTCTCTCACTACTCACTAGGCAAAAGCTTGCTAAAGATACACACGCACTCCTGGGGCAAGAAACAGAATAGAAGAGTCCCTACCAGTTACTATCTGGCAGTGCCGGCCTCATCAGTCACCTTTTCCTGAAGAGGGGGCTGTAGTGGCAGACACAGCCGCGAGTTCGAGAACTTGAACTCCTCTCCAGTTCAGCTTACCCAAAAGGTCAGTCTAACAACAAACCCCCTAAGGTCTCCAGATGGATTCTAATGGCACCCAAATCCAAAGGTGGCCAGGCGTGCACCAGCATATTGGTGTACTACTTCGCCTCCCGACTTCGCCCTATGGCGGACTGGATTTCAAGATCCACTAATAAGCAATGGGTTGGAATTGAACAGGCTTTGGCTCAGCATCCCTTGTGGATTATATCCTGGCTCCCTAGAAATCACTGGGCACCCTTTATACCTCAGCTCGATCATGCACACTACTTTAACTATTTGGGGCTAAGTAGCATTGAGGTACAAGCTGAGTACATTTCCTGGGCCATACACTTCCATACACCATAATCCTGACTTTACAACTGCACAGAGTGACATTTCATTTTTCCGCTGGAAGAAAGGGGACTGTTGTGTGCTTTGCGATCTCTTCAATGGGGAGACAATCAAGTCTTTTCAAGAGTGTAAGAAGACTTTTAGTGTATTTGAGTAAGATCGGTTTAGAGACTTCCAACTTCAGCACTGGGCCCTAAATCCTACAGTGAAACCTGTGGGTGTCAGGTCTCTAACTTCAATCAAGGAATATATATTGATGCGCCTGCACACTCCCACGTAGTCTCCAACATCTATCACATACTGCATCAATCTTCTTCCCCTACCCGTATGCCCTACTTTAGAGAATGGGAGGGGGAATTTGTCTGCCCTGTATCTGACTCAGATTGGTCCTCTATATTCTGAGCAAGCTTCGGGACTACAACCTACATGCAACATAAGGAGAACAGTGGCTACATGCGATCTCCCCTCAAATCCCTGATCCTTGTTGGAAGGGCTGCGGAGCCCGGGGGACTTTCATGCATATCTGTTACAGAAATTTTGGTCCTCTATATTTCCGTGGATGGGATTTGTAATATTACACTACCCCGTTCTAGCATCCTAGCCCAGTTTGGCGTGTGGCTTGGATCTTCTCCAATTAACCAACGCTTCTTTTCAGCTGGTTCGTTGCCTTTTGTTGGCTGCTTGACTTGCTCTGGCTCATAAATGGCATTCGCCACAGGTGCCAACGCTGCCGGACTGGTACTCAAAGGTTTGTAATATACTGGCTATGGAACGCACGACTCATTCATTACGAAACTCCCTACTGGTCTTCTCCAATTTCTGATCAGACTTTATCACCATTGCAGCAAGGGATGTGACAACCCAGCAATGTCCAATGAACCTTCGCTGTTTGCAATTGTTCTCCTGATTGATATCATCTGCAACTAATATTTCTTATTTATTTTATTGAATTTGTATAGCGCTTGGACCTAAGCGCTGAACATAAAAAGCAAAATAACGGTACAAACAATTCCAGCAGAAAATAACAAATAATATATACCAAGTTATTAACTGACAATCAAAATGACAAGGATGGCCTTGTCAATGACTCAGTTTACAGAATGGCTGTGTAGGGGGAAGGGGACAGAAATTAGGAATCTAGACTGGGGAGAATTTATCTGGAAAAGTGAAGAAGATGTGCTTTCAGGAGAAGTTTGAATTGTGCAAGAGTGGAAGCAGAGCCCCCAAATAGAACAAAATATAGAGGATGCACAAGGAGATTTAGAACAGGCAAGAGTAATAAATCTGCCAGATCGTATAGGGTGAGAAGAGGTATAAAGATTAATACAAGAAGAGAGGTAGGGAGGGGCCGGACCATGAAAAGATTTGAAAACAAGACAAAGAAAGCAGTAGTTCAGTCGAGACATGAAAGGAAACCATCATAACAAGATAAGAGGGGAGACATGGGAACAGGGTGGAAGATTTAAGATGAAACGAATAGTAGAATTAAAGAGTCTTAGGGGATCATGGGAGGAGGCATTAAGGCCATTGAAAAAAGAGGAGCAGTAGTCAAGACGAGAAAAGACAGAATAGCAAGAATTTTAGCAACAGAAAAAAATTAGGCGTAGATAGAGAAAAGGAGAGGCCCAAGATACACCCTTGAGGAACTCCGATGCGAACAGGAAAGGGAGGAGATTGAGAACCAGACAATAAAACAGAATAAGTGTGTTCCAAAAGATAGGAGGACAACCACCGACGAGCAGAACCAGAGATAATAATAATAATAATAATAAAAACATTTATT
>JAUEJH010867662.1:0-10906 GCA_032275315.1 Desmognathus intermedius
CCAGACTCGGGTACAGTAGATGCACGACTGAAGCAGTGCAGACCAAATGCTGCTGGGTACTAGGGTATAACCAGACTCGGGTAATCTGTTCAGTCTGGGAACTGTCTGTGAACCCTTTGGCTGTTTAGAAATGTCTTTGAAAGAAAGGAGCTTTCTTTTGATAGGGAATCTCCCTTGCTAACAGGTGGGAGAGTGTGGATCCTTGCTATTGGCCATCACTCACTACACCACCCATTCGGTAAAGTCCATCTGCCACCATTGGTACCGTTTATTTTCCCAACATTATTGCACTTACCGGAAGATTCCAAAAGAGCGTCCGAATGTGGACCTGGGACGGTATCTAAGACACAAGAAAACAAAGAAACATCTATTAGTTTCATGGTAAATATATTATAAACAATTATTGTGTATTTCTATGTATAATTTAATATTTTCAACTTAGGAAAAATAAACATAGCAATTACAAATGAAACTACCAAGGAGTGAATAATAAATTTGGCTGAAAAGCCATTTAAGATAAACAGTGACATAGAATACATTGAAATACAGTGAAAAGATCAAAAGAATATTTACAAATCCACAAAAATGTGAAACTTCATTTTCAATAGCCTCTTTTTCCAAATTCATCTCACTCCACCGGGGCCCTCCAAGGAGAGCCCACTGGGCGGCTGTGTGGCAGCGTACAGCCGAAGCTTCCAGATGCACTCAACTGTCTGATATAGCTTATAATGTGGCTCTGCTAACAGCTCTGTAACATGGGACTTAGACAAACGAAAGAATGCTGGCCGGGACGTTGGAAAATCGGGGACCTTCAGCACCTGTGGTAGAAGTGCCCGGTGGCTGCGCTGTTTGAGGGAAATAGCCAACACCATAGGCAACATACTACCGATTAATCTTCTACGGGAGCCAGGGAAGGGCGTTATTGGGCACTCAGTTAAGCATGTTTTTCCACCCATCTCCCTCTCTGAGCACTTTGTATCTCAGGGCTTCTTGGTTGGAAAACGGTTGCTGGCATTGAACTGAAAGTGCCAAAATCACCATACCATTGGACTGTGGTTTGGGAAAATGTGGGAATTGTCAACTATGGATAAAATATCATGGGAACTCGGGAATAGAAAAGTTTTCTGAAGTCGAGAACATTCCTCTTCTCAAGGTCGCCCAATTGAACCACATCTCTCAGCAGGGCTGTACAGGACAGCATTGGGAACATCACTGTGGCCATGAATGACATTGGCTAAGAGTGGGAACTGCCCAGGACCTTCTTGGCTGCAAAAGAGTTGGGGAGCAGGGGCGAGATGGTTGAACCTGTTGTATTGCGTTCCATTTGCCAGTTGATGTTCCCACCTGTAGCATTTCTGATGTGTTGGCGTCACTAGTGAAAACTGTTCCCTTTAGTTTCCTCTGGGTGCAGTGTTTTCCCAATGCTGATAAGGCTAACCGTACCATTCTCTGATGTGGCGATTATGACTGGGTTTTACCTGTATTTCTCATTCTTTTCGCTCCTTACTAGGAACTTGGCCACCCTTTCATGTTGTCTGATGCCTTTGGATTTCTAACGTACTACTTGGACCTACACTAGTGCCATTTCAATAGCCCCTTCTGTGCCATAAACTTCAACTGTTTGTGGTAAAACAAAATCTTTGAAATGTAAAATAATCGTGCATCTGTGTCCCCGATATTCTGTTGCGTCAGGCAGCCCAAAACCAGCCCTCAATCAGAACATTTACCAAGACCTCCTCCCTCCATTCTATGGCAGTCAGCAGGTCACGGGTCTGGCCTGGTAGGAGACCAGCAGATATCCCAATTTTAACAGTATCCCCCTTTGCCAGGCTTTGGTGATGTCCAAAATTGACTACTGTGCAACCCTGTATGCTAATAAGGCAGTCAAGACTAATTATGGAATTATACAAGAGGGATTTTGATTCCCAAGCGCACACAAGCCCATGATAGCTGTCAATTGGGGAATCTGGTGAAGCTAGGCATCATGAGACGGGTCCAGTCAAGTCTTCAAGAGACTTGACGTCTGTACGCTTGCTCGCGATTCTCCTGGCGTTGACCAGAGAGGACACTGACCTGCTCGCTCACTCCTGAACCATTAGATTCAAAAAACACACAATTTGTGGGCACTACACTGTGGACCCAACTCCATCTACATTAGCGAACCGTCGCCTCAGACTCGTAGAGGCTTAATCGCCAATATCACTACTTTAGCTCTTTGTATTCGCTGTCAAAACGGAATTGTGATGTCATTCGTTTGAAAAATGCTTACGTTGCAGTAATTGCATTTGTAAAGTAGGGCATTACCTCAATTTTCTTGGTTGAAATTCAGACAATAGCTGCATAGAGCTTTTCTAGACACAACCCTTGATCCCCTAGTGATAAGCTGTGGAATTGCATCTAAAAAAACTCAACAAAATGTCTAGGCTTTTTTTCCTCTTTACAAAACGCCTAGATTTGTGTTCATTGTGATGACAGTGCCCCTTTACAACAAGCTAGTGCACCCCTTCCCCAAGGGGATTATGTACACAGGTCGCCACCCAATACTGCGCTACCAAGAGGGGAAGGGGTGAATAAGGGGGGTTAGGACGAGTACAGCTGTGTGTGGAGCGCAAGGAGAACCCCTGCAAAAGCAGGAGTGTCGGCTGGCACCTGCACCTTCTATGCAATTAGGTGACCAAGAATTACTGACACTACTTCACGGCAACCCAATTCTGGCAACTCCATTCCATAGGTCATTCTCAGTGACACACTCTCAGAACCACTTGCCAAGGGCCTTGTTGCGCTCCCATTATATTTGTGTCGTTTGTTTCTCCTTTATGTCTTCACATTTTCTGTTTTAGTGCATTTTTTTAAATCTCAGAGCAGTTGGCACTGTGCACACAATGACCCACTATGCATGAAGGTTGATCACTCGACTTAGATGAACCAACAAGCTCAAGCTATTGAAGTTTGACTGGGGGGGAAACGGTTCACATCACCGAATTGACAATTTAAATGGTTAAAGATTTGGCTGAGCCAAATATTTGAATTTAAGGTTCCGTTCACCCAACTCAGGTAGGGACACTACTGCAGTGCCACACTTGATAGTTTCAGGTCAGACTTCAAGGGATGGAGTGTCACTTTTTAGCTCTCTCCCGCCAAACTCCACGGCCGCTACCTGCTGTACAGGAACATGCCATACAAAGCTGAAAAGGGGCGGTAGGTGGAAATATGTTCAAGCAAAATGATTGCTTTCGCTCGCATGAATATAAACGTTCCCTTGGACAGCAAAAAGAATGAAACATTTGCAAGGCTCAGACACCAGCGTAAAGGGAGTCCAGTCGCCAATAAAAAAAAAAAATCCATAATACACATTTACGGCCAATTGGTGGGGTGGCTGTTTGATAAAATCATACACAGCTAAGTAAACTGCCAAACGTAGGGTTAAACGTTCCTGTAAAAAGTGGTTTAAAGACAATAATTTGTTCAAGCGTTTATCGCCGAAGCATTTGCAAATCAAATACAAACTTCAAAAATGAAGCCATGAAACAAAGACTAAGGAGAAAAATTGCCAAGTGAACATTTGTATGAAAACAATTTAAGCAAAAGAATGAAGGGGGTTTCCCTCCCCATCCTCTCCCTACACATAAAAAAGCAACAGACTTCAACGATGAAGGAAAACAGGATTTTTGTACATACCTGTATCACGTGGCTATTGAAAATCAATGAAGATTCAAATAGAATGTCTCCGCGTCGACACCTTACTCAACACTTCACTGCTTCGTCCGACATTTTGTTTCTTGCGCGAGACAGCTAGTGAAACTTGAAGCCATTTTTAAATTGTTTTTATTTTTTTGTTTGACTTGTAGCTGTGGCAACAGAACGTGGCGAGTCTGGAGACTTTCCTAAAACTAGTTTGCCATGGGTCTTAAAATGTAACAGTCACAAAAGATTATGACCTGGCTAATGGCGGAGCCGGGATTGGAACATGAAGTCGAGATGTTCAAGGTAGTAAATAACAGTAAGCCGGGTTCTAAGACGAAAATCAAAGGTGTTCAAGGTCACACACCACGGGGAATCCAAAGGTAGGAGGACGTGTACTTAGTTCCAAATATGAAGTTTACTCAGATTCAGTAAAACGGCGGCGATCTGCACCAAACCTAGTCGAGACAAAATGCATATATAAATGGGGAAATTGTCAATGAAAACACTTCAGGTCTACTAGCCTTTGTAAAACAGGTTTCACAGGATATGCATTACTCAATGTATAGTAGAGGGAACATGGGTATTCCATTATAGAGAAGGCAGCAGAATTTGGGGACACTACACAGGTGGCAGGCATCTCTCTGGGAATACATCTTTTGCAATTTTAAACAGAAGCATGGGGATAGCTATTATACATAAACAGGCTTGACCATATGACGGCAGGATCCTTGCATTTAGCAGTGGCAGTCTAGCCCAGCTGAGCTATAGGCAGACAAGGGGAGCCCTGAGATCAATATACATGTAAGAATGGATGGAGGAAGCAGGATCTCCATGGCGTAGGTTAGCAATAACACTGATGACGCAGGAAGTGACTCATACAAGTGCCAAGAGAGAACCTGGTGCTTGCAGATCAGCAGAACATGGACCGAAAAGCTCCATTCGGCAAAATCATTGGAATTTTGGAATTGAACGAGTAACCGTGCCCCTGCCCAATCCGGAAAAGCCATCTTGACACTAGAAAGCGAGGGCCAACCACGAAGTCCTCCAAAGATTGAAACCTAGAAACATTTGATTTCACGACGCCACTGTCATTTAAATGTATAGCTTGATTGTTAAATATGAAAAGTCAGTGTTTCAATGCTAAAGACGGTGGGGATGCAGAAGGACGCGAAACGTTGTATAGTCAAGGCCTATTTGTGTGCCAATCCCGTCAAATATGGGGTGGCAGGGGGGGACTTCAGCCACCCCAAGCCCCCGATCAGAGAGACCCCTGCAAAAACACGGATATGGGGGAAACGGCAGAGACCTCAAATTGGCCGATTCCATCTTAAATGGAGTTTAACACTGCAAGAAAGTGAGTTTTCACAACACCACAAACGACAGACACTGATCTGGGAGGTGCAGGAAACAGGATGGGCTCCTGGGAATGGGGTTGACAACCAACTCCATGGCACTAATTTATCACAAGAGTGAGAGAGGGGCTCGAGGACGGACATTTTAGCTCTCCCCCCATCCGGTCGCGGCACCTCAATCTATTCAAGTAACTGAATGTGCATTGCCTTTATTTCTGTCTACACGACACCTTTAAGGGAACACATTTCAGAAGCAGCAAAATAAACTGGGCAGGCTTTGGGAGGCGCAGCTGTCACCGACCCATGGTAGCTGCTAGCACAGCAACGACTATTCCTTGTAGAGCAAGCTTGGCACTTCCCCTGCTACCGAGGCTTCCCTCCCCTTCCTTGTCACGTGCGACCTTTTAAAGGGATAACCCAAACACGCGAGCTTCACTTTAGGCATTTTGATGGTAGACTACCAGGGTCACAAATGTTTTTCCCCTAGGCTCATTTTTCTAAAATGTCTGTGCAGCTTATTGTTGTTGTGCCCCTCGAGCCTTGCCCAGTTGCTTGTGAAAGTGTACAGCTGCCCTGTCCTCTCGAAGCACGTGTGCCAGTTTCAGACCCTCGTGTGCCAGTTTCTTGTATGCCAGCCTAGCATTCCTGCCTGCGCAAATACTGCCACTACCGGGAGCCCTGCCGTGCCACCTTGGCTGATCAAAGTCCTTTATCAGGTGTGTTTAGTAATAACAGAGGAGCTTGGGGCTTCTTGTGAAGCAACAAGCCCAGCTGTCTGATGTGGTGTTAGTGAGCAGTATACACATTCTCCAAAACTGCATTTTAAAAGGCTGTAGTGTACAGGTAAAATTCAAGAAACGTTTGCTTTCACAAAATATGCATTTTCAAGTACATTAAAAATGCATTTCAAAAGTCATTTTGCACCAGAGTCTCCATCTCCTGAACCAGTGTCGCTCAAATTCAGGAAACGAGCCAGTGTCATGGCTTCAGGATTTGTGCCTAAACCATGCATACAATATCAATGCTTTGCTGACCCCCCTCTTGAAAACGCTCTTTCGACAAGACAGATTTCTTGCACACCAAGCTATACAAAAACCAAATTCAAATATTTATAGTACAGCAGACAGCTTTGACTGCATCAAGATCGTGGGGCAGGCAGGCAGGAAGGGCCTCTGTTTGGCTGTCACAGAGACTGACAGTCACAGAGGGAATGGAGGGGCCACAGGGCTCAGGGCCGGCCTTTGGTCACAGAGCGCCCCAGGCACTGGTGGTTCTCAGCCTTTTGATCAGGTACAAAGCCATGACTGGTGATGAAAGACACCTGAAGGCTCCCAAGTGGGCAGGAACTTTACAATGGAAATGCTAAATACTGTAATAGTGGGGGTGATTGCAGCCCTCCCTGGTCACAGAGCTGTGAGACAATGGCCAGGACTGGAGAGTGGTAAGGGGTGCTGCACCCCCTACACATATGCAGATCGAGTGCATGTGTAAACAGCCCTGGGGTGAACTGAATTCTATTTCCCACAGCTAACACTTTGCCCTGGAGTGTGGAGTTTCCAGAGGCGCCCTAGATTGTATTTCTATGACTTAATATACTTTCATTTGAGAATGCAGTTTCTTTACCAAGCATAAAACGTAGTCAAACAAAGCACTGACTGATTCCTGAAGTTTTCAAAGAAACTGTATGGGAATGATGAGCAAGCCATTAACCTCCCAGATAAAAGAAACTATAGCCACTTTCTAGAGCGTCTGCCGGATAGCGCAGTGGGTAAAGCCCCACTGCTTTCATCCGAGGAGACACGGGTTCAAATCCAGACCTTATTGCAAGTGCAAAAAAAATAACCTAATGTCAAGTATGAAAATGTTCTCCATAATGTATGGCAAGTGGTTCGGCTTTTTAGGCTCGAACTGTAACACTATCTGAAAGCGTCTGTTTGGAGAGCGCAGTGACACAGGTTCAAATAATAAAAAAAAACAAAAGACAAACGTAAAGTTTGAAAATGTGTTCTCTTCAATGTATGGCGCCCAGTCAGGCCCGCCCATGAGTAGCAGAGAGGGGCACGGCTGCTGCACTTAGCATTCAGGGCCAGGCTAGCTGTGGGGAAAACAATCAACAGGCCCACCGGCAGAGAGCATCCCACAGCCAGAGAGCTTCTTCCTTGCACAGACAAAATGATAAATGAGGCTTCTGTTTTTATAGTATTTATTTTTGCCAGTTCCTTCTGTATTTATTTATATTTATTCTTTGTTCTGTGAAAATATAACTTTATACTGGGAATTTCCCACCTTTTTTAAAAGGGACAGTTAGTCCACCACTTTAGTTTTTCTTTTCAGTGTTCTTAGCTGCCTGAATGCAATTTCTCTTGTTTTTAGTGTCAAAGCTTTTTAATAACGTGTCTTTTCCATGTTTCATTTTCCTCCGTGGCGGAACCCATTTTGTGGTGCCACAGATTGTTCACACAATCCTTATGGTGGATGCTACATTGTATTTCTTTTTCCTCTCTTCATTCAGAGAAAAAAAGTAATACAATGTAGCATCCGCCATAAGGATTGTGTGAACAATCAGTCACAATACAAAATGGATGCAGGCAGGAGAGAAAATCTTGTGTTATTAAATAGCTTTAAAATTAAAAACACGGGGAATTGCATTCAGGCAACTAAGAACACTGGAAGGAAAAACTGAAAGTGGTGGACTGAACAGTCCCTTTAAATGTGAAATATGTGCTTCATTTTATGCTGTAAGTAAATAAAAATAGTACTTGCACAGGCCTAGTCAGGACACAGGGCCCTCAATGGCATTTAGAGGAATCCAGGGACTCTCTGCATGGGACTGGCACAGGCCCAGCCAAAACAAGCACAGGCCCAAAAAGGGCATTTGGGGGACAGGCCCCGAGAGGAATCCAGGGACTCTCTGCATGGGACTTGCACAGGCCCAGCCAAAACAAGCACAGGCCCAAAAAGGGCATTTGGGGGACAGGCCCCGAGAGGAATCCAGGGATTTTGATCAGTGCCCATTGGGTTGAAAGCGCCGGGGTTTGACCCACTGCGCTACCAAGCAAATGTTGTGGACTGGTTCCTCGGTTTCTTTATCTTTAGAAAGAATAGTAAATAGTAATAGTAAATAGCATTGTAAAAAAAATGCATACTCCAATCGATTTTTTGGGGGGGATGGCACCAAATTTGTTGGGGCGCTATGTGACCAAAGGCCGGCTCTGGTGACAATCTACAATAAGTAATATTCACTCAGAATCATACGCAGATGGGATAAGATAACTCACTGAGGTTCAGGTTCAAGAAAGTCTCCCAAATCTTGACTCAATTGGCACATTCGTAAAAGAGAAGCCTCCGAGTGCTGCTTTCTCAGCAGCAGTTCCTCTAGACCAGTCTGCTTTCAACTCTGATATTAGGGCCACTCTATCACACTTCCAATTCATAGCTATTCTTCTCAAAATTAGCACACTGGCTAGTTTTGAAAACTGTTCCCTGTGTTCAATTCAATTCTTTATTTGTAAAAGGTTATTTACCTCTACAAAAACATTCACAATAAAACAGCAGAGACGGTATCAAAAAAGGAAAAAGTATAATTAATACATTGTTCTTGGCCTCCGTAACACAGTTGGTCCAGCCAACAGTGATAAATTGTCGACAATTTGTATATATCGTGTTTCACTTTGTCGATTAGTACAGTTTGTATCGAGATTCCCTGTATCGCTTAAACTTAGATGTAGAAAATAGCATTAACAGGAATTGATTAGGGTCCAGAGACCATTCAAGTAAACTCCCTCTTGCCAAAATTGCCTCAGTATCAGACATTTCCATACCATGTGCGTACAATATGGTTTGTCTTTTTTGCCTCTAAAACTTTATGGGAGACAGTAGATTGTGTTCATGTAGTCAACTGGGTAGAAGATGCTTTCTGTGCATTATACTGAATTGGACAGACTTTTTCAAGGGAGAACAGCGGGTCTCCATTGAGAATCCAGTGATGGGCTCTCGGCTTGCCGCCTAGCCACTTGCCTCATCTGCGACTGCTTCTGGGCCCCAATCGTCTCATCCTCTTTCTGAGTGGCGCAGCCCAACGAACGTGCCACCGGGGGCCTCTCGCCTTAACCAAGAGGCTTTACCGTCTAGTGTGAGGGGGGCGCAGACCTTTCAGCCATTGAACTCTTCCCCTCCTGACTGTGGTGTCATCAGGAAAACTTGAGCAAAGTCTGGGGTTTTAGTGGGGTTTCCTAGCCACGAAGCAGGGATAGAAGTTTGCAGTCTTCAGCAGACTGTCACTCAGGGACCAGGAAACCCTCCCTTAACCAGAAGCGCAGTCTGACCTCCCAGGGCCCCACAGCCCACAGGTCTGCATGTTAAGGAATACCAGCTTTGCACCAGTTCCTCTTTAGTTTTAATATTTCAAATTGTATTGTGTTATTTTAACGTCCAATACTCTTTCTATTGTTCTCATGTAGACATGCTTTGATGTTGCCCTTAACAGTTATATACGCTTTAGAAAATGTCCATGAACAAACAGCATAGAACTTTTGCCTCCTAGAGCTCACAGCTTTTGACGGAGGTCAAGTTGAATGAATTTTCCCTACCCCTACCCCTACTCGGTAGATGCACCACAAAAATGAATCTGCTCTACTATGTATTCAGGCACATGTATATTGAATCTGTATTTATGAATTTTTTAAGTTGGTGTTTGTTGTAGTTTTTTTTTATATATGGTGTGTTTTTGAGCATTCATACTTTTCGCCATTTTGACCATTTAAACTCCTTGTACCTCGCTCAACATGGTCACTTTGATTTTGTTCTCCATGCACCTAGTCTATACAGTCCTCTTTTGTTTTTTATTAGTAACCATGCATATGAACACATTTTGGACATGGTGCCTCTTGTTTCCCAATAGCCGCTACATCCAGTGATGCACCTCTTGAACTCTACCTATGGAGGTGAGAAATTTTCTGCCTTGCCGATTTCCTACGCCCTAATCCCCAAGAGATTTATTTATAGAATTTGTACAGCGCACAACTAGGAATCATTTTGTGGCATGTTTACCTCACACCGTCAGGGAATTTACATCTACCTGTGATATTAGATTTTTGTTAAAGAGGCCTTTAAGATTCAGAAAGTGCTGCTGTATTAGCTATAGGGGAATTGAAAGAACAGTGGCCTGATACATTCCTTAATTTGCAACAACTATCCCACTAACAGTGTACACAGGTTGTTTATGTATAGCAGAGATGGTCATTGTTGTGGAACTGTGTTTATAATAATGATGTGGTATTTATTTGTGTATCTGAATTTAAATTGGTGCTAAGTATATATTTTAAATCGTACATCTGGTGCCTAACAAATCACATTTTCAGACAAAGACGGTGTTCTGCCTTCCATGTCTGAATGATGTAGATTTTATTGATGGTGCAGCAGTTGATGTTGTGGTCTCCTTTGCTATTAAAGTGGTGTTAGAGCCAGAACGCAAGAGTGGAATGACAGGGCAAGTAAAATGGAGCATGCAACCTGGGTCAAGGAGTTAGTTTGCAGTGACCCTTTAGTCAGGGAAGCGTTCTCGGGAGCAGAGGGTAGTGAACTCAGGGCTCCCCTCACCCAGCGGCCCAATAAACCAGTGTCACCCCTTCGGGCAGGTTGCTGCACATTCCTGTCAAGGCGTATTCTTAATAAATTATGTGCTCCGTGAGGCAGCCGAAGATGGCAACGTTAGAAGATCTCCTGAATCCTCTGTAACCTGTGAGCTCCCCATAGAACCTGAACCCCTAGGACTTCCCCCCTCCCCGTAGACCAGTGGCCTCACAGACCCATGGATCCTTCTTTGCTTCCTCTTACTCCCTGTTGGATCTACCAGGACTTGGAGGAGAGAG
>JAUEJH010868766.1:0-10900 GCA_032275315.1 Desmognathus intermedius
GAACTGGTTCAAATACCTTGGTGTTAAATTAGCGACTAAGGAAACGGTCTCATCTGACATGAATTGTGTTGAAACGATGCAAGTGATTCGAGAGAAGCTAAACGGTTGGAACTTGCTTCCACTGAATATAGCAGCGAGAATTACTGTGATTAAAATGGAACAAGGTCCTGTATTTTTTTCACAATGTGCCTATACACGTTCCAAATAGCTATTTTACAGAATTGCGTTCATTAGTGACGCGATTTGTATGGAATAATAAGGTTCCGAGGATAGCATATGACAAGCTTACAAGGCCATATGATGAGGGTGGGTTCGAATTACCTGACTTCCAATTATACTACAAGGCAGCGCAACTTCAACATGCCATTAAATGTCTTGAAGTTGAGTCACTAGAACCACAAGTTCTGATGGAAAGGAAATGGTTCGGGAAGCATGACTCCCACAAGCTGTTAATGGATGAAAGGGTGAAATGGGTAGGTATGAATGGCCCAGCTAAGCTAGGGTTAAAGCTGTGGAGAGAAATCAATAGAAAATTGGCAGATGGGCATCACTACAGCAAATACATTTCAATATGGGATGTATCGCTCCATAACCCGAGGCTAACGAAAAAAATGTATGCTGGTTGGGCTGACCATGGGGTACTGATGTTACAAGACCTATATATAGACAACAAACTCAAAGAAGATAAGGACTTAGTAGATGAAGCAGGTGGGGGACTTATGAATCTCATGAAATGGCAAAAGCTTAAAACTTGCCTTAAAAATAGATGGAGAATGACACTAACCGAACCCACAGAAAACGAATTGGTGGCACATACAGAGACACCAGATTGCAAAGTTATATAAGATACTGAGAAATGGGAAAAAAGCAGAGATTGACACCCTTAAACTCAAATGGGAAAACACACTGGGTATGCAAATCAAAGATAAAAAGGTGAAGGATGCATGTAGCACTTATGCATAGCACTTATTACTTATTTTCCTCAGGGAACTACATCTCCCAGAACACACAGCTGTATTCCAGGTACGACGCTACTTTGTTGTAGTAGCAGAGCCTCTGCTAGCACTTTGCACTTTTTGCCATTAAACTGTTTTTAAACCAGTTTTAATTTTGTGTGTTCTGTGCTTTAAACCTGTTCTTAATCCTGTGTGATCTGTGCTTTTATTAGTATTTTATACTGCCTTTCTTCAGTATTTTAAACTGCCTTTTAACATTAATAGCAATATCAATTTCTGAGAGTGTGCCCTGTGTCCTGTTGGTCGGCCCCGCCCCCTCGCAACCTGCACTTTGTTTTGCACTTTGCGTGGGAAGCGGCTTTACCACCAACGCTGCTTTTATCTACTTTTAATCTTCCTTGCTGCTAAATATCAATTTTAGAGAGTGTGCCCTGTGTCCTGTTGGTCGGCCCCGCCCCTTCGCAACCTGCACTTTGTTTTGCACTTTGCGTGGGAAGCGGCTTTTACCACCAACACTGCTTTTATCAACTTTTAATCTTCCTTGCTGCTTCCAAACCATTTTATCCAGTTCTTATACTCGTGTTACCTGTGTTCATATCTGTTGCCTCTGTTTATAAATTGTCTCTTAAATCTCATTTTAGTTATTTTGCCGCCTTTTATCACCTGTCATTTTATTAAGAGTGTCTGACATTTTAGCATCAAGTCTGTTTACTGACTCCTAGCATAGCTGTGTATTGGCCCTTCGGCCTCTGTAAGATTAGGTTTGCCTACTACACTTGGAAATCATCTTTGCCTCAAAAAACTACATCTCCCATCAGCCCCGGCGCCCACTTAGTTACGGCAGTGGCGCGTTAGCGCCGGCGCGTTTGGGCCAGTTCCACGGGCCAGTCTGCGCCAGTCCGCGCCAACCGAGCAGCCGAGTGGACGCCGAACGCCATGCCTGGCCCCATCCCCTATAGTGGTGACTGGGCTGATGCCTTAGCCTTCTGGAATAGTTTAGACCCCCGCCATGTGAGCGGTGGTCCCCTCCTGGATGTCTGGCAGCCTGAGGCTGTCGCCTCCATCTCACCACCAATTAAAGCCTTAATCAGGCGACAGGAGTTCACCTGGCAGTTTGCCTCCTGTTCATCCCTGCCCACCTTACAGTCGGCCAGGTATGCACAACCCATTTCGGGCAAGCCCTTTATGGGCCTGCATGTTTCACTTCTAAATACTAGGTCATTGGTGAAGCATGGAGGAGAGGTAGCTGACTGGATCAACCAGCATAACATTGACCTGATGGCCATTACTGAATCTTGGCTGCATGAGGCAGCCAACTACGCTGCTTATCTTGCAACCCCGTCTGGCTTCAAAATGATCCGTGCGGATAGGGTGGGTGGTATAGGGGGTGGGGTTGCAGTACTCATTCGAGATATCTGGGATTCCCATGTTGTTTCCACAGAAAATATCTCGAGTTGTGAGCACCTCCTCTTTAAGGTTGCTCTGGATGCCAACACCTCACTTACGTGTTTGGTTATTTATAGGCCACCACCGGACTTGCCCACCTTCAAAGATCAATTGATGGGGCTTGTTTCAACTCACTTAAAAACTAACTCCAAATTTTTAATTATGGGTGACCTTAACTACTGGGCCAACGATGCGTCGGACTCAGAAGGAGCCGCCCTTCTAGATGCTCTTGGTTCGATGGGTTTTGTTCAACAGGTCTCTGGCCCTACTCATACCCTGGGCCATACACTTGATTGGATACTTACTCATAATGTTGATATTGCAAGGATTGATGTTACGCCCTGTGGATGGTCGGACCATCATTTCATTAACAGCCTAATCCCTCTTGATAACTTGTTGTCTAAGCCAGTATTCCCTAGACGTGTTGCGCTTAGCCGTAATCTGAAAAGTATTGTGCCCTCCCAGTTCATGGAGGCTGTACAGCCCTCCGTAAACACCCTCCTCTCAGTCACTGACATTAACTGTTTGGCTGTTAGTCTAAGGAAGTTGCTGAACACTACCACAGATCGCCTTGCGCCGGCCAAGCTGAAGGTGGTTAAAACTGAGGTGAGGGACAAGAGTTGGTTTACAGATGATATTATTCAGGCCAGACTGCAGAAACGTAGAGCTGAGTCAGCATGGCGCAGGGAGCCAACTGAGGCTTCCAAAATAGCATATAAATCAGCAGCTAAGCAATACAAGCAACAGATTATCTCTGCCAAATCAGCCCATTTTAATTCCAGAATCTTGACTGCTAGCTCAGATTCTCAAGAGCTATTCAAGATTGTTAGGGAATTGGAAATGCCGGTTGTTTTACAGGAGACTGCACCACCATCTGATGAATGGTGTCAGTCTGTGCAGGATGCTTTATTTCTTAAAATTGATAAGCATGTGAAAATCATCACCAGCAGGGTTGAGGCATTACCTCCCAAATGCAGGGAACGTTTTGAGACACTGGGTGATTCTTGTATAAAGCGCCCTCCCAGTTTCTCCTTTCGTCCAGTTACAGTAGCAGAGGTATCAGAGACAATCAGTAAAATGAAGCCAACTTCATATAAAGGGGATGTGTGCTCTGCCGAACTCATTCAGAAGTCTCTCGAAGTGCTTGCCCCCGTTCTTACTCGACTTGTCAATTTGTCTTTTTCTACTTCCACTGTCCCCGCCACCCTCAAAGAATCATGGATCACCCCACTCTTGAAAAAGGTGGGGCTTGATCCATTGGATCCCCTGAATTATAGGCCTATTACCAATGTTTCATTCATTCTAAAAATATTGGATAAACTGGCCTTCACACAGCTGCAAGAATACCTTGAGTCTCATCAACTCCTTAATGTCAGGCAGTCTGGCTTTCGCCGAGGCTTCGGAACTGAATCGGCACTTCTGGACCTTAAAAACTGCCTGGCTAACATTATAGATAAGGGCAATCCTGCCCTTCTGCTGTTGCTCGACCTGAGTGCAGCCTTTGATCTTGTTGATCATGGGCTGCTAGTCAGGCGCCTCTCTGAAAATTTTGGCTTCTCGGAGGCTGCTGCAGAGTGGGTCAGGTCATTTTTGAATGAAAGAACTGCTAAGGTTAGCATTGGCACGGCTTCAGCTAAGCCCACCCCGCTCACCAGAGGCGTCCCACAGGGCTCATGTTTATCTCCCACCTTGTACAATATGTACACCCGCCCCCTTTTTGACGCCCTGGATCGAGCGGGAGTGGGCTTCACAAATTACGCTGATGATACTCAGCTCTTTCTACCCCTCTCAGGTGTGTATGCGACAGACGCGGATCGAATCACCCAAATTTACGAGTTAATACAACAATGGATGGCACTTAACAAATTAGCCCTCAATGGGGATAAAACAGAGATTCTGATACTGGGCACTAGGGCCAAGGTAAAGATGCTTTCACCAGAATACTCCGCCTTCACAATCGAAGGCTGTGCCATCCCCTCAGCTAAGGTTGTTAAGACTCTGGGGGTCCAGTTGGATTCACACTTGAGTATGCAGAGCCAGGCGCTCAAGGTGAAGTCTTCTTGTGCCTATATAGTTAAACTGCTCAATCAAATTAGATGCTTCCTCTCTACAAAGAATATGTCTAGAGTTGCAGGGGCACTAATAAACTCGAGACTGGACTACTGCAATAGCTTGATGGCAGGGGCTGATGGCAAAGTCATTCAGATCCTTCAGGTCACACAAAATAATGCAGTAAGGGCAGTATTGGGCATCCCACGACGGGAGCACATATCTGAGGCCAGGCGTAGCCTTCACTGGCTCCCTGTGAAGCAGCGTATTAACCACAAGATCGGCACATTAGCTTTCAAATGTATCCACAACGCTGCTCCGCCTTACCTTGCAGATGCCGTCAGTGTTTATAAACCTTCAAGAGCGCTGCGATCAGCAAGGGTTACTAGTCTGGCCCCCCCCCACGTCAACCTTTCAACCTTCGGGGGGAGGGCCTTCTCGGCACAAGCACCCGTGCTTTGGAATAAACTGCCTAATTCACTGAGAGCTCTGTCCTCCCTGGATTCATTTCGCAAGCAGTTAAAAACCTTTCTGTTCTCCGGGGTGACATGACTCCTAGCTGGCCGGCTGACTTATGGATTTTCCTGGCTGCGATCTGTGCATATCTATTTGGTTTGCTTTTTCTTGATGACTCTGTTTGGCGAAGGGGTGCACTGAGGGCTCCGGGCGAGCCGCACATGAAATAAGTTTTTTGTTGTTGTTGGCGTGCGATCTTGTCTCAGGAGCACTGTGTCTCCCGATAGGATGCCGTGTGGAGGGGAGTTGCGCTGTTGGGATGCCACGTTGTTCAAGGACTAGTGGCTGGAGAATTCCAGTAGGGCCGGGCGGCCATCTGTAGGCCTGTATCAGACGGCCAAGCAGGAGCATCGCTGGTGGGGCGCCTGTGGTGCAGTGAGGGGTTGTGCAGTACACCCGCAGGAAGGTGGTGGTCGCCTCTTGGAGGTCATGTCCTGTGGCCTTGGTGATCTGCAGGGAGCATTTCAGGGTCTTCATGAAGCGTTCTACCTCCCCGTTGGCTTGGGGCCAGTGTGGTGTGATCTTGCGGTGAAGTCAAGGCATGCTGTGAAGTTGCTAAAGGCAGAGCTCTGAAATGGTGGTCCGTTGTCCGACTTGATCACCATGGGGATACCCAGGGCGGCGAAGGTGCGGTCCAAGACTGGGATGACAACGTCGGCCTAGGTTGATGTGAGGAAGTGGGCGACGGGGTACTTGCTGTGGTCGTCCATGATGATCAGGACGTGGGTGCCTCTCGGGATGTCGCAGAAGTCCACATTGAGGTCCGTCCAGGGGTGTGGATTGGTCGGCATGGTGATGATGGGGCCAGGCCCCAGCAGTGCGGCGGTGGCGTTGCAGGGGTAGCACGTCTTTACCACCTGCTCCATGAGGGCATCCATGGTCAGGAACCAGATTCGGACTTGCAGGCAAGATTTGGTCTTTGCGATGCCTTGATATCCTTCATGCACCAGCTGGACGAGGTGAGGCCATAGCGCCTGAGGTGCGACTAGGCGGCTGGACTTCAGTAGTAGGCCTGAGTCTGTGAGGGTCAGATCCATTCTGTTGTGCAGCAGAGCTCTCATGAAGACTTGGGCGTCTGCGGTCCACAGCGGGATGTCGTTGGTGAAGGCAATCCAGGCGCCTGTTGAGTGGGTCATCGGTGTAGGCTTGGGTGAGCTGAGGCCGGGTGACCGCCAGAGGGAGTGCGTTGGTAGCCACTAAGCTGACGTAGAGGGAGGAGAGGTTTTCGTTCTCCAGTTGCTGTGGCGTGGCATATCTTGGGTGACGGGAGAGGCAGTCTGCTGCGTTGGTGGCGCCAGGGCGGTAGAAGACGGTGTACTGCAGGTTCTGTAGTTGCAGGATCCATCGTTCTATTCTTGCCGGAGCCTTGGAGGCTGGGCCATTGAACAGGAAGGTTAGGGGCTTGTGATCCGTGATGATGGTGAGTGGTCTGCCTGTAGCGTAGAGCCTGAAATGGGTGCAGGCTCATAGAATGGCCAGGGCTTCACTCTCCATCTGGGAGTAGCGCTGCTCTGTGGGTTTGAGTGCTCTGCTGCCGTACGCCAGACTGGAGATGGCATTGGCAGGGGTCAGCTGTGTGAGAACGACCCCGAGTCCTACTGGGCTGGCGTCTACAATGAGCTCTGTGGCGAGGTCCATGCAGAAGTAGACAAGCGTGGTGTGTTCGGTCTGCACCGTCTTGATCGCTTTGAAGGCCACTTGTTCTCTATGGCTCCACAGCCAGGGGGCGCCTGTCTTGGTCAGGAGGTGGAGGGGTTGAGCGAAGGTGGCCAGGTCAGGGATGAAAAGGCCGCAGTAGGTGACCATGCCCATGAAGCTTCTGACTTCTGAGGCTGAGAAGGGCGCCGGGGCAGTTTTGATGTCCAGTACCTTCGCCGGGTCGGGTGAGATGCTGGACCGGGAGAAGATGTAGCCGAAGAACTCGATCCTGTCGACCCCCAGTTCGTATTTGTCTTTGTTTAGTTTCAGGCCTTTGCTGTCCAGGCGGGCAAAGACAGCTTGCAGTCTGAGGGCGTGTTGGGTGGCCGTGGATGTGAAGACTAGAATGTCATCGCTGACGTTGAGCTGGTCTTTCAGGCCAGCCAGGGATACTTGGGTGGTGTTCTCGAAGATCTAGGCAGCTGACGAGACTCAGAAGCTCAGTCGTTTGGGGCGGCGGAGGCCGATGTGGGTTGAGAAAGTGGTGATGTGTCGTGAGTCGCGGTGGAGCTCCAGCTGGTGGTATCCGGCAGTCAGGTCCAGCTTGGAGAAAATAGTGGTGCCGTTGAGGTCAGCCATGATGTCGTCGACGGTCGGAGAGATGTGGTGGACCCTCTGGATTGCCTGGTTGGGCAGACGCATGTCAACACAGATGCGGATCTGTCCAGGGCGCTTGGGTTTGGGAGCGATGACAATGGGTGAGACCCAGGGGTTGGGGTCTTCCACTCGTTCAATGATGTCTTGTTGCTCCAGTAGGCGTATCTTGCATTCAACCTGTGGACAAAGCGTAAGGGAGATCCTGCGGTGGGGCAGCACCACTGGTTGGACGATGGATCAATGTGCAGCGTGACTTGGTAGCCCTTGAGGAGACCCATGTCTTGAAAAAGCCGGTGGAAGGAGTCAGCGAGGGCCTGGCGGTTTGGGTTAGGCAACAGGCAGGCAGTGGCCATGGAGCTGACGATGCGCACAATGTCCGAAGGCCACGGGGGTGTCGTAGCCTAGGAGCATGCTGGAGCCCTGTTCAGTGATGTAGATCATCGTGGTTGTGGAGTGTCTGTCTGTGGTCGGACCATCATTTCATTAACAGCCTAATCCCTCTTGATAACTTGTTTTCTAAGCCAGTATTCCCTAGACGTGTTGCGCTTAGCCGTAATCTGAAAAGTATTGTGCCCTCCCAGTTCATGGAGGCTGTACAGCCCTCCGTAAACACCCTCCTCTCAGTCACTGACATTAACTGTTTGGCTGTTAGTCTAAGGAAGTTGCTGAACACTACCACAGATCGCCTTGCGCCGGCCAAGCTGAAGGTGGTTAAAACTGAGGTGAGGGACAAGAGTTGGTTTACAGATGATATTATTCAGGCCAGACTGCAGAAACGTAGAGCTGAGTCAGCATGGCGCAGGGAGCCAACTGAGGCTTCCAAAATAGCATATAAATCAGCAGCTAAGCAATACAAGCAACAGATTATCTCTGCCAAATCAGCCCATTTTAATTCCAGAATCTTGACTGCTAGCTCAGATTCTCAAGAGCTATTCAAGATTGTTAGGGAATTGGAAATGCCGGTTGTTTTACAGGAGACTGCACCACCATCTGATGAATGGTGTCAGTCTGTGCAGGATGCTTTATTTCTTAAAATTGATAAGCATGTGAAAATCATCACCAGCAGGGTTGAGGCATTACCTCCCAAATGCAGGGAACGTTTTGAGACACTGGGTGATTCTTGTATAAAGCGCCCTCCCAGTTTCTCCTTTCGTCCAGTTACAGTAGCAGAGGTATCAGAGACAATCAGTAAAATGAAGCCAACTTCATATAAAGGGGATGTGTGCTCTGCCGAACTCATTCAGAAGTCTCTCGAAGTGCTTGCCCCCGTTCTTACTCGACTTGTCAATTTGTCTTTTTCTACTTCCACTGTCCCCGCCACCCTCAAAGAATCATGGATCACCCCACTCTTGAAAAAGGTGGGGCTTGATCCATTGGATCCCCTGAATTATAGGCCTATTACCAATGTTTCATTCATTCTAAAAATATTGGATAAACTGGCCTTCACACAGCTGCAAGAATACCTTGAGTCTCATCAACTCCTTAATGTCAGGCAGTCTGGCTTTCGCCGAGGCTTCGGAACTGAATCGGCACTTCTGGACCTTAAAAACTGCCTGGCTAACATTATAGATAAGGGCAATCCTGCCCTTCTGCTGTTGCTCGACCTGAGTGCAGCCTTTGATCTTGTTGATCATGGGCTGCTAGTCAGGCGCCTCTCTGAAAATTTTGGCTTCTCGGAGGCTGCTGCAGAGTGGGTCAGGTCATTTTTGAATGAAAGAACTGCTAAGGTTAGCATTGGCACGGCTTCAGCTAAGCCCACCCCGCTCACCAGAGGCGTCCCACAGGGCTCATGTTTATCTCCCACCTTGTACAATATGTACACCCGCCCCCTTTTTGACGCCCTGGATCGAGCGGGAGTGGGCTTCACAAATTACGCTGATGATACTCAGCTCTTTCTACCCCTCTCAGGTGTGTATGCGACAGACGCGGATCGAATCACCCAAATTTACGAGTTAATACAACAATGGATGGCACTTAACAAATTAGCCCTCAATGGGGATAAAACAGAGATTCTGATACTGGGCACTAGGGCCAAGGTAAAGATGCTTTCACCAGAATACTCCGCCTTCACAATCGAAGGCTGTGCCATCCCCTCAGCTAAGGTTGTTAAGACTCTGGGGGTCCAGTTGGATTCACACTTGAGTATGCAGAGCCAGGCGCTCAAGGTGAAGTCTTCTTGTGCCTATATAGTTAAACTGCTCAATCAAATTAGATGCTTCCTCTCTACAAAGAATATGTCTAGAGTTGCAGGGGCACTAATAAACTCGAGACTGGACTACTGCAATAGCTTGATGGCAGGGGCTGATGGCAAAGTCATTCAGATCCTTCAGGTCACACAAAATAATGCAGTAAGGGCAGTATTGGGCATCCCACGACGGGAGCACATATCTGAGGCCAGGCGTAGCCTTCACTGGCTCCCTGTGAAGCAGCGTATTAACCACAAGATCGGCACATTAGCTTTCAAATGTATCCACAACGCTGCTCCGCCTTACCTTGCAGAGGCCGTCAGTGTTTATAAACCTTCAAGAGCGCTGCGATCAGCAGGGGTCACTAGTCTGGTCCCCCCCCGCGTCAACCTTTCAACCTTCGGGGGGAGGGCCTTCTCGGCACAAGCACCCGCGCTTTGGAATAAACTGCCTAATTCACTGAGAGCTCTGTCCTCCCTGGATTCATTTCGCAAGCAGTTAAAGACCTTTCTGTTCTCCGGGGTGACATGACTCCTAGCTGGCCGGCTGACTTATGGATTTTCCTGGCTGTGATCTGTGCATATCCATTTGGTTTGCTTTTTCTTGATGACTCTGTTTGGCGAAGGGGTGCGCTGAGGCCTCCGGGCGAGCCGCACATAAAATAAGTTTTTTGTTGTTGTTGTTGTTGTTGGTAATGCCACTAGTTTACTGTTTACAATCTTTATGTAATCCCTAAAATTCAATAATATGATGATGCTACTTACTGTTCTCATATTTACTGAATAAATCGCTTAACCCATGTATTATTATTAGCACCCATTGTCTCTAATTCTATCACTTGTACCCTTCAAGGGCCTATACTTCTTGTCGCTAATCTAGGTGCTATTATCATATGAAAACAAAGTGAAAGATATGCCACAAGGCAATGAACAGGAGTTTTTCCCCCTATCCTCTGCCTCTAGCCGGCTTATGTCTGGATTGCTACCCCTACAGAGGTAAGATGAGACACCTGATGTGATGAACAACCGGTAGTGGAACATAAAGTGGGTGTGTCAGGATGAGGTGAGAGTGGGTGGATGGTTGAGAGTTGAGACTAGACATTTATTTGGGTGAGGTGCTGTAGTGGGTGAGTGGGGGTAGGTAGGGTGAGGTGGGATAGATGGTAAATTGAGAGGGTTGGGGGGGTTGAGACAGCGGCTAGGAGTATGGGCCAGGAGAAGTGAGACAATGGGTGAGTGGGAGTGATGAGACGAGACAGTTGTAGGTGTAGTGAGACAGTGGGTGGTAGAGTGAACGGGGTGAGGTGAGAGAATGGGTGGGTTGAGAAAAGACTGTATTCAGACTAATTTAAAGCAAAGTTACAATAATGAAGATGATTTATAAGGCGTATAAAAATGTTTTAAAGGTAAGTAAACTGTAAACACATAGGCACAGTTTGTGAATAGCACACAA
>JAUEJH010869859.1:0-10755 GCA_032275315.1 Desmognathus intermedius
GCTTCAGGATCTCCTGGAACTCCGGAGGAGGCGAGGAACCGAAGAGCTGCTTCCACCGCTGCAATCGAGCCCGAAGTTCACGGGTGGAGAGCTTGTCGCAGTGCCAGCAATCCTGGAGCTGGTGCTGAGGCCCCAAGCACTCCACACGGAGTGCGTGGGGGTCAGACCCACTGAAGGAATGTCCACACGAGGTGCAGGACTTAAACCCAGATGGCATCCGACGGGTCTAAGACCAAGATGAGAGAAATTGGTGAAGATTTGGAAAAGAAATGTGGCTGTGACGCAGCAAAAAAGTGCCGCGAGGCAAGACACGTCCAGGTCGATAGGCACGGAAGAAGGGACTAAGGTGAGAGGAACGGGAGGCGTGTGAGGGGGCGGAGCCGGGGGCATGGCTGGGGCCGCGCGACAGCGTTCTAGACGGCTCCGTGCAGGCGCCGATTCTCCATTGTGGTTTTGGCAAGCACGTTCCGGGCCGGAGCGGGGGCGCGCCGGACATCCCATGCAAGGGGAAAAGGGGACGGAACATAAGGGAAACTCTGTTACGGTGCCCTTCACATCCCTGGCCAGCAGGGGGCACTGTCGCCACAGAGGGGTGCGCTTTGGGGCGCTTACCGCCCCAAACGCCGCCTCCGCGCCTGGTGGAACCCCTCCGGGGGTTCCAACCCTGAAGCGCCGGCAAAATGCCGGCAACGAGCCGGCGCCGCATGTGCGGTGCTTTTCGAAGGGCCTCGAAAACACTTTCGAGGTGCTGAGGTGGTCCCCCCCGCCTCGTTCGTGAGGGGGGCATTAGCCCCAGCGCTCTGCAGAAACACCAGGACTGCGTCTGAACACTTTGTGTGTTCACCTCCCGGATGTAGAGGTGCTCCCTCTCTACCCCTTGGAAGCCTGAAGGTGTAGCTCCGCTGCTTTGCTGTCTGCAAGTGCAAGGCTGTACTTGCTTCTGGTTTGTTTGTTTTGTGTTTGTCCAGTGTCTGTGGTTCCTGTCCTCCCCCTTAGGGGAGAAGTGGTGGACAGCAGTCCTAGGTTCAACGCCAGGCACCTCGAAGAGATAGGTGAGCGGGGACTTGGTTCTGCTGTGGGGGTTCTGGTTTGTGCTGGAGAGTGAGGAGACTCTTAAAGGGGTACTAACCCTTTTGTTTCCTTTTCTCCAGGGAACACTGCCCTATCCCCCTGAGGTGTCTCACTGCTGCTGCCGGGCGTTGGGTCTCCCCCTCCTGAGTGTTTCAAGGTTCAGGGGGGTGACTAGACGTTGGGGGGCTGCGGAATATCGTTGTGCATGCGACCAGGCCTAACAGGTAGGATAGCTGCTCAGTCATGAACCTCAGCTTGTAGTATTCGGATTCTGCCTGATCAGGCTTCATGGCCTGGAGCATGATTTTGCCTGTGGGAGCTACTAGAACTTAAAGATGTTACCTTGGGCTTAGGAATGTCCAAGGAGCAGTGAAAGGTGACATTGATGAGAAGGTTGCAGGGCTTCTTGCCGATGTAAATTGCCACCCTCGTGAAAGGCTGTCAGGTAATATTCCCACAAAGCAGGTGATGCGGGCCTCTGGGGTAGGCCTGAAGTGATGAACAAGACGGCCTGAAGTGATGAACAAGATGAGGTCTGGATGGTGACCACCAAAAGGGATCCTCCAAGATGAATAATAGAAAAGCTGCCTGTGAGGAAAGTGGACAAAATTATGTTTTATCTCTTCAAAAATGACGTACCAGGAGGCCACTAGGGGGCGCCGGGAAGATGGCTGCCTAAGAGAAGAGCTCCTGTCCCCCGCAGGCTTCAACCAAAACGAATGGCAAGTGTACGCACCTGAGCCCCATGATAAACGGGTGAATCACGGGGAAACTGCCTCCCCCACACTCGAGCCGAGTCTCAGATGCCACACTAGAGGGATGACCGAGATATGGCGAGATGACAGAAGGCCGCAAAGTAAGATGGCGGCATAACCGTTACCACGTCTGAAGTCTGGTAGGAGAGGAGCGGCCAGACTGAACAGTGCACGTATGAGCCCTAACCGAGTGCCGGTGTGCTGAACGGGAGTGAGGCGAGCGAGGAGCCCGGATCCAGGGGAGAGACGCCGTGGCACGAGAGTGAACCGGGAGCCGGAAGGCTCGGACAGCAACTACAGCGACTACCGTGGGTGAGCACAGCCAAAAGCGAGAAAGGTGCACCGCGTGGTGAGAGAGAAGCTGCACACACCGGGAGCCGGAGCTACACTCCCGGTGAGGAGAACTGACTTTCCCAAAGCAAGGTGAGGCGAGGGGTGCGAGCGGGGGGCCCCCGTGCTAAGGAACTGCGGGGCCATCGCCGGTAGAGGGGTGGCCAGTTGGAGACGCTCGGGTCCCTGCGACCCGCGGCAATTCCCTCCTCCCCCCCCTCTCCCCCCCCCGGGCAAACAGGAATACAGAGCCCCAGAGAGGTCGAATCAAACAAGAAGGCGGCACGGTGATATTCCGCGGCCTGAACTGACACAACAAGAGAGGCACGGTGTGTGCAGAGGATTGGAGCTGAGGTACGCAGGAGCTCACCCTGCACTACGCAGACGAATGGTTGGGGGCAAGACGGGCTCCAAGAAAAATATGCCGAAAATAAGAGCATTGAAAGGGGGAACTCTGCAACAACCATCCCCACAAGCGAAAGAAAATATGGCGAGTAAACCCTCCCCAGATGACGAATGGAGCGGGCCGCTAACGAAACGCAACATCGGGATGCTGAACAAGAGCATTTTGTCATTGAAAGATGATCTCACAGGTCTGTTACGTACCGAGCTAGCTACACTACGTGAAGAAATCCACACAGATTTGAGACAGCTGAAAGATGCGGTTACAAACGCTGAAACACGACTAGATAGAGTGGAGGAGAACCAGAGCCAAACGTCTGCTGCTGCAGCTGAAACAGGGAAAGAATTAAATGAGCTACAAATGACGGTGTCTAATCTAGAACTGAAGTGTGAGGATCTAGAAAACAGATCGCGACGTGGGAACATCCGTATTAAGAATCTGGTGGAGGGAGCAGAAGGTGAAGACTTGGTAGCATGTATAAAGGACCTGCTCAGAGTCCTGGGTTGTGATGAGATCCTGGACATTGTCCATTTCGATTTGATCCACAGAGTTTGGGCACCCATGGCTAACAGAGGAAACCGGCCGAGAGACATTCTCATAAAGACGCACGAATATAAACACAAAGAGATGACTCTTCAGGCTGCTAGGAAACAGGATCAATGGGACTACCTCAACTCTAAAATATCACTATTTCAGGACATGGCCCCGGCTACGCTAGCGAGACGAAGGGACTGGAAACCCATTACGGAAACACTTAGACAGCATGATGTGAAGTATAAATGGCTTCACCCTTTCGGCTTGAACTTTGATCGCTACACCATACATACTTTCGAAGAAGGCAAAGAGGCAGTGGAAACCCTTCTGATGGTGGTGATTGAAAGGGGCTCACAGAATGAAGTGGGTCAAGGAGGTGTGAGAGGAAGGGTGGCACGAAGGAGAGAGGCCTCACGCTCTAGGAGGCGCCCTATCTCGCCCAGTGGAGATAACCAGGAGTGAGCAGGGGGGATGGGCATCTCGAGATGCAAAGGTGCTATATGATTTAAAATTGACGAATGGAGAGCTTGATACTGTATATTGGTATAGGCAGGGTAAGATGGATGAAGCTAAGACAGGGCCAAGAGGGAGGACCGGTGGTATGATATGAGAGGATAACAGTTTGGTAATGTGTGTGGTTGTATAGGAGGGGCCAAGGAAATAGTGTGTGCTGGGGGGCAAATCGAGATGTTTACAAGATAGAAGAGAATTGTCCTAAATGTTTTGATCGGTATAAAAAGAGGCCTTTTGTGGCTCGCCGGGTGTGGAGGAGGGGGGGGGGGGTGTTAGGGTATGTTATGAGATTTGGTTTGGTTCATGGAACAACACTATGCCGAAATGCTAAAAGAGAGTTGGAGCCGGGGTTTCAGGATCTTAGTTTAAGATCCAGTGGTTTTCCTGTGAGGAGTGAGTATATTAATCCACACTTCAGAGAGGAGGTGGATTGCCTCAACAGGATCATTTGGTTGATTGTTAGTTTGATTGAGTATTGTTATTGATATTTGTGTTTTTGTTTTTCTTTTTGACACTACCTGCCTAGAGTGTGACAAGTAAAGATCAGGATGGGCCATATTCGTTACACCACAAACAATGTTCGCGGTCTAAACAACCCAGTACAGAGGAAACTATTAACTTCCCACCTAAAAAAGAAAGGGGGAGGGGTTGTTTTCCTGCAAGAAACCCACCTAAATGGAGCTGACACCCACAGATTACGTAACCCCAATTTCCCATTGCAATTCCATTCACAAGCTAGGAAAAAAAAAGGGGGGTGGCGATCCTTTTTCATAAATCCCTAGATTTTCAACTGGAAGATAGCCTAAAAGACAAGGAGGGCAGATACATAATACTGCGGGGTACCCTAAACTCTATGCAAGTGACCCTAGCTTCAGTGTACGTCCCAAATGGAGGGCAGAATAAGTTCATACAGGACTTTCTACTTGAAATGGCACAATTTGCGAGGGGAGAGGTGATCATGGGGGGCGACTGGAATATGATTACGGATGCTAAATTAGACAGATCAGCAGCTACCTATGTAGGAGCCCCAGCCCTTTCAAAGGCAGTAAAAGCTAGGTTGGATACATTGGGCCTGAAGGATATCTGGAGGGAACTACACCCACTAGAAAGGGATTACACTTGTCAGTCAGTAGCTCACAAAACCTACTCCAGAATTGACTTGATATATATATCTAGTCCGTTGAGGAATTATGTCAAGAGCGCAGAGATTGAATCCGGGATTATGTCGGATCACTCCCCCATGGTGGTGGAAATAGAAGAGGGTTGCAGGACAGACGGGACGAAGGAAAGGGCATGGAGATTTGATGCGCAGCTCCTATCCAACATAGAGGTGACACACGAATTGCAAGAATGCATTGAGAGATACTTTGAGGACAATGATACGGCTGAGGTATCCTCGCCGATTGTGTGGGATGCCTTCAAAGCAGTGCTAAGGGGCGAATGTATACGTCAAGGGTCCAGAGTAAAAAAAATCAGAGAACAGACAGTCGAGGCCTTGACTGCGGAGGTTAACACCCTAGAGAAAGCTCATAAGGAGAAAGGCACACAAGCAATTTATCGCAAACTGACACATGTAAGAGGGCAACTGAAGGCACTGCTTACAGATAAAACGGAGAGAGCTTTGCTTTATACGAGACAGATGTTTTACGAGGGAAGCAACAAAGCAGGAAAGATATTGGCATGCGCTCTCAAGGCCAAACAGAATAAGACCAGGATTGGTACCATACAGTCAGGTCAGGGCAAACTTCTCACAGATGACCTAGGAAAGGGCTCAGAGTTTGCCTCCTTTTTCGAAGCCCTGTATGCAGAGGAACGAGTAACTAGAGAGGTACAGGATAAATATCTAGCCGGAATTGATCTTCCAGTCCTGACGGGAGAACAAAGAGCAAGGTTAGAGGAAGAGATTAGACCAGAAGAAATTCTTAGAGCAATTAAAGATTTGAAACTAAACAAAAGCCCAGGACCGGATGGTCTGACGGCCGCGTTCTATAAAAAATTTGGTCCAGTCCTAATGCCACATCTTCTCAAAATATTTAATGCCATCAGAGAAGGGGAATGCCTTCCTCCTTCAATGACGGAAGCGCTGATTTCGATCATCCCAAAGCCAGGTAGGGATCCCGCAAAATGTACCTCATATAGACCCATCTCACTGCTAAACCTCGATGTCAAACTGTTCACAAAGATTCTTGCTAGGCGCCTGGAACCCCTGATGCGTGAGCTTATTGATCCAGATCAGGCTGGCTTTATCAAGGCACGTAACGCATTTGATAATACGAGGCGGTTAGCACTATTGGTCTCCCAGCTTAAAAGCACGGCAACCCCAGGGCTGCTCCTCACGTTGGATGCTGAGAAAGCATTCGACCGGGTGGACTGGAATTTCCTGGGGAAGACTCTGTCAAAATTTGGTGTTGGACCTTATATGCAACGTATGATCCTTGCTAGTTATGTCACTCCCAAGGCCAGGGTGAATGTAAATGGGGTTAAATCTGGGCCCTTCCTTATTCGTAGAGGCACGCGCCAGGGATGCCCATTATCACCACTTTTATTTGCATTGTATATGGAGCCGCTAGCGCAAGCGATTAGACTGAACACGAAGATAGAGGGGGTTAGATCGGGACCAGATGACTTTAAAATTACCTTATTCGCTGATGATGTCATCCTGTCTTTAACCAATCCATTGACATCTCTCCCTGAAGTAGAGAAGGAGCTGGCCACATTTGGAGAGGTATCAGGACTCAAGGTGAACAAAGAGAAATCTGAACTCCTAAATATTAATATGCCAGATACATGTGTACAAGTCTCAAAGACGTCTCCCCTTACAGGTGGGCCAATGGGAAAATTAAATATTTGGGCATCTACCTAACAGCAGACCCTTCCAGATTATACCAAAACAACTACCCCAGGCTGTTTGAGGACATAAATAAAGATCTACATCGATGGAATCGCACTTACATATCCTGGTTAGGGCGGCTAGACGTGGTCAAAATGAACGTCATTCCGCGACTGCTATATTTTTTTCAAACTGTACCATGTAGAGTCCCTAGGCAGGATTTAGTGGCGTTACAAAACCGCCTATTAAAATTCATCTGGGGAGGGAGAAAACCCAGGATTGCTAGATCACTGCTACTAAAAATGAAAGCGGAGGGAGGGTTAGGCTGCCCAGATGTGCTCAGATACTACTATGCGGTGAACCTTCGAATGTTGAGGGAGTGGCTATTACTTGATACAGAGAAGAACTGGGTATTCCTGGAACAAGACAGGCTACGAGTACATATCTGGTCGCAACCATGGTTGGAGAAAACCAAAAGATCTAAAAGAATAGCTACCTCCTGTTCAGCAGCGGCTATCCTCGAAGCCTGGGAAGCGGTGGCCCTCCAATGCGGATTAACGACATTCCCCTCCCCATACACACCGATTTGCAATAACCCAGACTTTACTCCAGCACATAGGTCTCCCACATTTGAGAAACTTCAGAGAAATACGTGCACTATGATAGGCAACCTGTTTTCAAAGGGACAGATAAAATCCTTCTCTACATGTAAGGTACAATACCATATGGTTGAGTCGGAGAGAATGGCATACTTGCAGTTGAGACATTATGTAATGAACAAGGAGATTAGGGAGGGAGCGACAAGGGATCCCACTTCCTTCGAAAAACTGTTGAGCACAATAGACAGCGAAACAAAACTTATAGCTAAAATATATAAACTTCTGAAGAACATGTATAAACACAGTGAAAACAATCCGAGACTGCAGTGGGAAAAGGATTTGGGAGCCACAATCACTGAGGAGGAGTGGGCAAGGTTGCTGAAACTACAACACAAATGGTTGAGGGCCACACCAGCAAAAGAAACAATGACGAAAGTCCTTTATAGATGGTATCTCACACCCAAAAAGTTAAAGGCTATGGGAGGAGGAAATTCTGATTTGTGTTGGAGAGGCTGTGGAGAGATAGGGACATATATGCATATGTGGTGGAGCTGTAGAGAGATACAAAAGTTCTGGAGCGAAGTCCTTGAAGCTATAGGCAAGATAATGGGAGAGACAGTTAGCTTGGGCCCGGGTCAAGTCCTCTTAGGGTTGGAAGAAGAACCGGGGGAACAAGAGAAAACAAACTCAAAAGGTCTCAGGGAACTGCTATTATTGGCAGCCAAACAGGTGATAGCCTTGCGCTGGAAGGCTGTACAGTCCCCCACACTACATGAATGGTGGAGCAAAATTTGGTTCCATATGGCCATGGATAAAATTTGGCACGCAACAAGAGGGGAATGTGATGCCTTCCATAAGAAATGGAGGTTGCTTTTTCAATTCTGGGCTAGGGAGAGATCTTTGAATGTGTGTCCCCTGATCTACAAATCGCTCCATGTGTATGACTGCTGAATACAAATAAGAGGAATTGATGAGGAGCGATTCTATGAGAGGAGTGGAGTGTTCAAGATAGCAGTCTGGAAAAGAATGGAGAGGCGGTTCTACTTAATAAGTATTTAGTGAAAGTAAGAATGGGTGCAGACCAAGGATTGCAAATGTGGCAAAAGGTGAAAGAAGGAATCTTACAGAGATGATATGAAAGCAAATGTAAAGGCTATTAATCTTATTAACTGGGCTAGAACACGAAACACATCTAACGGAGGTAGTGTGTGTAATGTTGTAGTATTTTTTTGTAAGAAGAAGAAGATATATAAAAATTGTAATGGAAACCAAAGCGAATATGTAACAATGTTGGAAGGAACAGTTATTTTGTTTTTTTCCCTAATAAGGAATTGTAATGTGTTTTTGTGGTGAATGTTTATTTTTGAATATGTATATTGTTCATTTTGTTTTAATAAAAATGGAATTATACAAAAAAAAAAATGACGTACCAACAAATCACAGCCTAAAACAAAAAATATATATTACCAGCGGGTCTGCACATTTGGAACCTTTCTTGTGATAAAAGCACGAGACCCGTGGGTGGTAGGATAGCTGCTCAGTCATGAACCTTAACTTGTAGTATTCAGGTTCTGCCTAATCAGACTTCATGGCCTGGAGCATGACTGTCTGTGGGGGCTACTAGAACTTAAAGATGTTACCTTGGGCTTAGGAATGTCCGACGAGCAGCAAAAGATGACATTGATGAGAAGGTTGTAGGGCTTCTTGCTGATGTAAAATGAAGCCCTCGTTAAAAGGCTGTCAGGTAGTATTCCACAAAGTAGGTGATGTGGGCCTCTGGGGAAAGCCTGAAGTGATGGACAAGAAGAGGTCTGGATAGTTAATAACATTGGCCTACATCTTTAAAAGGGATCCTCCAAGATGAATGATAGAAGAGCTGCCTGTGAGGAAAGTGGACAAAATTATGTTTTATCTCTTCAACAATGACATACCAACAAATCACAGCCACTAAAAGAAAAGATATATATATTAACAGCGGGTCTGCACATTTGGAACCTTTCTTTTGGGGAACAGGGGTGTATGTCATTCAACATATACGTAAAAAGTCAGTTTAGCCAGAGAACATCAGCCAAATTGAAATTCTGTCAGAAGTCATTCCTTAAAAAGAAATGCAACATTTTTAAGCAATGTACCAAAAATGGTGGTAATAAGTCTTGTCCTCGAAGCTGAATGCTACTTACATCCCACCGAAATGATTGACTGTTTTTTTACAGCGTTTATATTTTTGTTAGAGTGCACTAATCTTGACAAGCAATTTTGTAAGTGCACAAATCCCCACCACAAATATAACCAAAGTAAAATTAAATGCTATTTTATCCTCCAGTCTGTGCAATTCAAAAAATATTATTTTGAATCGAAATAAATGTATTCCCTGTACGTGCATGCCAACAAAAATAGGGTCGACAGAGACTTATCAGAAACACAAAGAAATGTAGTCAAAATTACTCGACCAAAGTGACAAACAAAAAAATAACTTCAATAACATGACGGGATATCGTGTAATGGTTTGGTGTAATTTATTTCCAAAGTGGTCAACAGGAAAAAATGATGGCCATTTCCCATTAGTCAAACGTCACCACAGTTTGTAGACACTGAGATTTGTGCCGAACAGTATCAGCTCAGAACATTTGGTAACATTTCAAGTAGGTGTTCTAGGGTTGAAAGTCTTTGAAGTATAAATTTTGTTATTCAAATAGGGCTACAACCAGAACTATACTACTGCCACAACAGCAGAGTTATACGTGCATACAGAACAAAAGTATTTAATATTAACTGATTTTAATACATGTTAAATATCAAAATTGTGTCAAATTGTAAATAAAAGTTTAAATTATAAACTGTTATTTACACTTCGGCACAATTTATTTTTCAACTAAACCTGAAAAGGTGAGTGTCTGAGTTTCTTTCTCCCACATGCATTTTCTGCAGCAGAAACAGACACGGAAACCCACTGAGATGAAAACATCTGTACTCTGGGGCATTACAAATATGTTTCCTTATGAGGACGACATATTCATTTCAGCAAAATCCTTTTTTGATTTGATAAAAATACACCCAGCCATTCTTTTATAATTTAATGTAGAATGAGAGGATGTCTAATATTTTTCAAATAGGTATATCTTCCAGCATGCAGTGGGGCATGATTGATATTTCAGCGATGAAATGCCAACATGTTAATTTTTTACCAACCAAGCTCTGACCAGGGGCCAGGGGCCATTTCTGGTGCTTGACATCCTTGGATGCTGAGGGTATATTCTAAGCTCCACTGAATCTTGCGCTCTATGGTGTCGGTGGCCCTGCGACTGCCTCCTGTGTCTTAAGCATGTCATCCAAAAAACATGTGGTCAGCAGAGGAGAAAACAGAACATGTTACTCACCGTAGTGAATAATGTTCCCTTAGTCCATAGTCCCCTTTTCCCCTTGCATGGGATGTCCGGCGCGCCCCCGCGCCGGCCCGGAACGCGCTTGCCAAAGCCACAAACAGATAATGGCGCCTGCGCGGAGCCGAGGCGTCTTAGAACGCTCTCGTGCGGCCCCAGCCACGCCCCCGGCTCCGCCCCCTCACACGCCTCCCGTTCCTCTCACCTCAGTCCCCATTTTCCGCCACCGCTGGACGGGGCACTTGGGAACTTATTAGAGGGGTTGGTGGGTGGGGAACCCAAGGGGAAAAGGGGACTATGGACTAAGGGAACATTAGTCACTACGGTGAGTAACATGTTC
>JAUEJH010870967.1:0-10733 GCA_032275315.1 Desmognathus intermedius
TCTGAGTACGATTGTATGTATTGTCTATAGAAATTGGCAAATCCCAAAAACCTCTGGACTTCTTTAACGTTGTGTGGTGCCTCCCAGTCGATGATAGCCTGGATTTTAATAGGGTCCATCTCTCTGCCATTATGAGATATCAGATACCCCAGGAACGGAACTTGTTCTTTAAAGAATAAACATTTGGATTCCTTAGCATAAAGTCGGTTTTCTAAGAGTCTTTCAAGGACCAAACGAACATGTAACTTGTGGTCTTGTTCATTCTGGGAAAAGATCATTATGTCATCTAGGTATATGACCAGAAAGGTGTTCAGAATGTCTTTGAATATGTCATTAACAAAATGTTGGAAATACGCAGGGGCATTGCATAACCCAAATGGCATGACAAGATACTCAAAATGACCGTGGGCTGTCCTAAATGCGGTTTTCCACTCATCGCCCTCTCTCATCCGAATCAGGTTATAAGCCCCTCTTAAATCAATTTTTGAGAACAAACAAGCGTTTTGAATTTGGTCAAGTAGAACTGGAATTAAGGGCAGAGGGTACTTGTTCTTTATGGTAATGAGATTGAGTAATCGATAGTCGACACACGGTCTCAACTCCTCACAGTCTTTTTTCGGGACGAAGAACAAAGGGGCCCCTGCTGGAGAGGAAGAGGGTCTGATGAAGCCTTTCTGTAAGTTTTCCTGAATGTATTCCTTTAGAATACCATCTTCCTTAGGTGATAGGGCATAGATTCTCCCACACGGAATATTGGATTCTGGTAGTAGGTTGATCTGACAATCATATTCCCTATGGGGAGGAAGTACATCAGCCTCCTTCTTGTCAAAAACTGTAATCAAATCAGGATAATTTTCCGCTATTATGGACGTAGTGGTGTTAATATATCGAGGTTCTGTAGTGGGGAGCTGTATAGCTCTAGTGACCCAATTGATAGTAGGGTTCCACTTCACCAACCAGGGCATTCCTAGTATAACCTTAAAGGTGGGTGTGTTTATGATGTCAAATTGTTCCATCTTGTTGGTATCCTGAAAGGATACCAGTAAGGGAACTGTGTTGTCTTCAATTTGGCCTACACTGAGAGGTGTATCATCCACAGACATTGCGGTTTCAGGCCTATTCCTTTTCCGTATTGGAATATTGTGGGTGGTTTGAAAGGTCCTGTCAATGTAGTTGCCATTGGCCCCACAATCAACCAAGGCCTTGGTCGTAATGTTGGGTTTACCGTCAACTGTAAGGACAATGTCTATATACAAATGGGGTGCAGATGGGGCATCACTAATAACAGTGCCTACAAAACGAGGAATTGGTTTAAATACACCCGGGGAGTCTCCTCGAGAACTCACCGGGTGCTGGCTTTTCCCGGTACCAATGGGCAACAGGAAATAACATGTTTAGAATCCCCACAATAAAAACAAAGTCTTTCTCTCCATCTCCGTTCCTTCTCTTGTTCAGAGAGAGGCCCTCGAATGCCTCCTAACTGCATTGGTTCACTACTGTCGTTGTCTTTGACTAGAGGGGGTATATATCTTTGATATGGACGATAGGAATCAGTCTTACGTTTTTCCTTCTTTCTTTCTTTAATCCTTTGGTCAATTTGTATAGCCAACTCTACAAACTCAGTGAAAGAAGTAGGTAAGGGAATGATGTTGGAAAGAACATCTTTAATTTCATCACGTAGACCTTTATAGAATAACCCAACTAAAACATCATCAGGCCAAGTGGTAGCGGAGGAAAGCAATTGGAAGTGAGTTATATAGTCCTGAGTTTCTTTGTTTCCTTGTTTGTATTCTAATAACTCTGTTTTCCTTAATTGATTTTCTTGCTTACATTCGAACATCCCTGAAAACGCCTTTATAAAGTTATCGTAGTTGTGTAATAGGGGGTCATTCTTTTCAATGAAGGGTGTAGCCCATTTTAATGCATTGCCCTCAAGATTCATTAACATGAACATGACTTTACTAACGTCAGTATTGTATACCGTGGGTTTATTTAAGTAATGCAAAGTACATTGAGTGACGAAGGCTTTGTATTCTCTAGTATCACCCTTGTATTTACTTGGCATTGGCGGGTTGGGTAACAGGTGGGAAAGCAAGGGAACCACCGGGTCTACAGGTGGAGCCGGGGTGGAACCCACAGGGTTAGAAACAGCAGAACCACTAGGTCCTGGGTCCTCATTTATTTTCATTTCTAAGGCGTTAACCTTCTGGAGGGTGTTACTCTGTTCTTGCCTAAGTTTCCCTATTTCAGTACCCAAAGCCCCCAATGCATGAGTGATCTTTGCTAGTTCCTCTTCCATCACTTCCGATTATTAGGCTTGCTAACAATCTGTTGGACTATCAAATACTTAGCCCGGAAGTGATGGAAGTAGGACGTCCCTGTTCTCCCCGCCACCAGATGACTGGTGGAAGGACGAAAAGGGGGTCCACAAGGACCGGCGTGGATTTCTTGTGGAAACTGCACCTGAAAAACAATAAAGACAAGAGGAGAGGAATTAACAGGGATGTTGGGAGTGATTTGAGTATTAAACTAAAAGATTGCTGGAGAGAAAAACACTCACCAAATTAGTATCCCCCTTGCAGCTTATACCGGGTGCAGTTCAGAAGAAACTAGTGAGTCCAAGGCTAGGAAACACCAGTACAACATAGGCAGGTTATACTGAGCGTGTTCTAGCACACACGCAGTGTGATTCCTTGAGCGAAGTCAAAACAAACATAAGCCTGGTACACGGGAAAGTTAATAACCAAAACACTGGGGTAATCCAGAGAGTAGCCAGGAAACAAGCCAGAGGGTCAGAAGCCAGACAGTCAACAACCAAGACAAAAAGGGCAAGGCAAAAGAATAGTCAGTAAACGTTCCAAGTCACTTAGCTTTCAATGGTCCAAATCACGAGTCAAAGAGCACGAAGTCACAGCGAGGGAGTCCGCTTGTTGTTAGCAAGCGGTTTGTACACGGCGGCGTCTTCCATATAAGGCCCGCCGTGTATCATGGAGACAAACAAAGGACTAGCCTGCTCACAGGCTCAATACAATAATATAGGAAATGGAGGCGCCATCTTGAAATGTCCATTAGTCATAGAAAACGTATTATAACAACAGTATTACAAGCAACAATTACTTTTGGAAGGAAGGAGTTGCCGTAACCGGCTACCTGTGATTAACTCTAAAGCAATCTTGGGCGAAAACTCGCACGCTGCTGGAATGACCATGGAGACCTAAGGTACTTGCGCAATCTCAGCGGGGCTGGTGACGGGGACTTGGTTGGGATCCTGACAGTACCCCCCCTCCAAAAACGCCCCCCCACAGGTTTGGGCTTGTCTGGATGCCTAGCATGAAAAGCCGCTTGCAAGCGCGGGGCATGAACATTGGCAACCGGCTCCCAAGACCTGTCCTCGGGCCCATAACCAACCCAGTCAATCAGATACTGTAATTTTCCCCGAACAAGCCTAGAATCCAATATTTTAGACACCTGATACTCGCCCTGGGTATCCGGAAGGGGTTTGGGCACCACCACATCAGGGCGAGTGGCCGGGTCACAGGGCTTAACTTGAGAGACGTGAAAGACAGGGTGGCATTTCATAGTTAAGGGGAGGCGAAGTCGGACAACCAGTGGAGAGAGAACTACATCGATAATGTAGGGACCAATGAATCTAGGTAAAAGCTTGGGACAGGACATCCCCTTGAAATGGAGATTTTTCGTGGAAAGCCAGACCTTATCCCCTACCTGAAAGATCGGAGCTGCCCTCCTATGCTTATCTGCCTGGTCCTTCATTGCTGCCTTAGAGGCCAGCAGTAAGGTGGTCAGAACCAGCACCCTAGACGAGAAGGTTTTCAGAAATGCAGACACTTCTGGAACCAGGGAGGCATTAGGAAACCTGGAAGGCAGAAAACGGGGATGATAACCCATAAGGGCACAAAAAGGCGTTGTCTTAATAGCTGAGTGATAGGAGTTGTTATATAAAAACTCAACAATAGGAAGCGCAGAATACCAGCTTCTTTCCTCTTTCATGCAAAACACCCTAAGATATTGTTCAAGTGTTTGGTTGCACCTTTCTGTGGAGCCATCTGTCTGGGGATGATAGCCAGAGGAGTACACCAGCTTGGTCCCTAATTGCACATTGAATTCCTTCCAAAACTTTGCAATAAATTGAGAACCTCGGTCGCTAACAATAGTTTCCGGAATACCATGAAGCCTCACAACACAGCAAAGAAATACCATAGCCAGAATCCTAGCAGTAGGTAAACCAGCCAAACCAATAAAATGAGCCATCTTAGTAAATAGATCAGTAACAACTAATATAACAGAATAACCTTTGCAAACTGGGAGATTGGTTATAAAATCCATAGAAATATCTTTCCAAGGGCCATCAGGGACCTTTAAAGGTTGTAACAGACCTTGGGGCGCCAAATGGCTGGCTTTGGTTCTAGCACAAATCGGGCACAAATGAACATAATCATTAACAGTCTTCTTCATTTTTAGCCACCAGACATACCTTGACAACAATTCAAGTGTCTTGATAGGGCCTGGATGCCCTGCCAAGGGAGCGTCATGACACCACTGCAGTAATTCCAGTTGTTGCGACCATTTGGGAACCCACAAGCGAGAACCGTGAAACAATAATCCTTCCATCTCTTTATGCAATATACTAGCTTCTAGGAAACATTTCTTAGCCTCAGGAGAGTAACTATCTCTTACTTCCTGTAAAAACGTAGACAACACTGAAATCGTGGCACCAATTATTCTCTGTGGTGACAAGATGGTTTTAGGTTCTGGATTAGCTTTCTCCACTTCAGGATATCGCCTAGAGAGAGCATCTGCACGTGCGTTACATGACCCAGGTTTGTAAGTAATCACATACTCAAATCGAGAAAAGAATAATGACCATCTCGCCTGTCTTCCATTCTGGCATGTCAAATTCTTTAAGAATTCTAAATTCTTGTGATCTGTGTAAATGGTAATGGGATATCCAGTACCCTCCAGGTAATGCCTCCACTGTTTCAGAGCCTCCTTTATGGCCAGCAATTCTTTCTCGTAAATGGTGTAATTCTGTTCTGCTGGACTAAGTTTTCGAGAATAGTAAGCTACAGGGTGCAGCTCCGAGAGTGTATTCTTTTGTGAAAGGACAGCTCCTAAGGCATTGGAAGAGGCATCTGCTTCAACTATAAAGGGTCTAGTGAAATCAGGATGAATAAGGACTGGTGCTTTAGTAAACTCTTTCTTCAATATGTCAAAGGACTCTTGTTGCTCTTGGTCCCAATGGAAGTTTTTCTTCTTTAATACATGTGTCAATGGGAGGACAATATCAGAATAAGATGAGATGTACTGGCGGTAGAAGTTGGCAAATCCTAAGAACCTCTGAACCTCCTTAACGGAATGTGGGGCTTCCCATTGTACTATTGCCTGGATCTTAGCAGGGTCCATCTCTCTACCTTGGTTAGAAATAAGAAACCCTAGAAAGGGAACCTGTGGTTGAAAAAACAAGCATTTGGATTCTTTTGCATAGAGACGATAATTCAACAATCTTTCTAGGACTATGCGGACATGTTGCTCATGGTCATCTTCTGTCTTGGAGAATATTAGTATATCATCAAGATATATAACCATAAAGGTGTTGAGTATGTCCCTGAAAACATCGTTCACAAAAAACTGAAAGCAAGCTGGAGCATTGCATAACCCAAATGGCATAACTAGGTATTCATAATGGCCATGTGCGGTCCTAAAAGCTGTTTTCCACTCATCCCCCTCTCTCATGCGCACTAAATTATATGCCCCTCTAAGGTCTATTTTAGAAAAGATGTTGGCATCTTGAATCTGGTCTAACAGAACCGGAATGAGAGGTAGTGGGTACCTGTTTTTAATGGTAATGAGGTTTAGCAACCGAAAATCTATACATGGTCTTAGCTCCTCCGTGTCTTTTTTAGATACAAAAAACAAAGGTGCTCCTGCCGGGGAGGATGAAGGCCTGATGAAACCTTTCTGTAGGTTCTCTTCGATGTATTCTTTGAGTATCTTATCCTCTTTAGGGGATAACGCATAGATTCTCCCGTATGGAACAATGGCATTGGGAATTAACTCAATTTGACAATCGTATTCCCTATGGGGTGGAAGAACATCAGCTTCTTTCTTGTCAAAAACAGTAATAAGATCAGGGTACCTCTCAGTAATGGTATTAATGTACCGTTGTTCTGTGGCTTCAATTTTAACAGTTCTCGTTCTCCAGTCAATAGCTGGATTCCATTTGACTAGCCAGGGCATTCCTAAGATTATTTTAAACGAAGGTGTCTGAATTATGTCAAACTGTTCGGTCTTCTCAACTCCTTGGAAAGCTAAAGTAATGGGAACAGTATTGTCTTCTATCTGCCCGGATTTTAAGGGAGTGTCATCTACTGACATGGCCTGTTCTGGTCTACTTCTCTTACGAATGGGTATATTGTTCTGTTTCTGAAAATCAATGTCAATGTAATTCCCATTGGCGCCACAGTCTAAAAGTGCCTTAGTATGAATATCTTCTTTTCCCTCTATGCGAAGAGTGATCTCGAGATACAGATGAGGAGAAGAGGGAGCATCTCCATCTATAGTACCTACAAAACGAGGATTGATCTGAATCTCGCCCGGAGAACCTCCTCGAGGGTTTACCGGGCGTTGTCTTTTCCCGAAATCAAGGGGCAGTTGTAAATAGCATGTTTAGGATTCCCACAATAGAAACAAAGACGTTCGCGGCGTCTTCTCTCTTTTTCTTGTGCTGATAGTGGACCCCTAACCCCTCCTACTTGCATGGGTTCACTAGTATCTCCTTCTTTCGGAGTGGGGGGAATATATCTTAGAAAGGGGCGGTAGGAATCCATCTTTCTCTTTTCTCTCTTCCTTTCCTTAATTCTTTGGTCTATTTGTATGGTTAAGGCCGTATAGCCAGAGAATGTAGTAGGTAAGGGAATCTGGTTAAGTAACATGTCTTTGATTTCTTCCCTCAGACCCTTGTAAAAGAGATTGATCAAAATGTCGTCTGGCCAAGAAGCTGTAGATGCTAATAATTGGAAATGGGTGATATAGTCTTGTGTTTCCTTGTTACCTTGTCTATACTCCAATAACTCTACCTTCCTGAGTTCCTCTTCTTGCTTGCACTCAAACATAGTAGAAAATCGTTCCAGAAACTCATCATAGTTATATAATATCCTATGGTTATCAGTGATGAAAGGAGTGGCCCATTTTAACGCATTACCCTCAAGGTTCATCAACATAAACATGACTTTACTGCAATCAGTGGCATAGGCTTTGGGTTTATTCAGGTAATGTTTATGTTTATGTTTATGTTTATTGATTTGTATCGCGCCACAGGCCCATGGGCAAGAAGGCGCAAGAAAAGAGCAGAAGCTGAAAGGCATACAACACTCGAGGCATGCTAGATGAAAAGGTGAGTTTTAAGCAGCTTCTTAAATATGGACAGAGAAGGAGCCTCCTGTATGTAAGGGGGTAGAGAATTCCACAAGCGGGGGGCGACAGTATCGAAAGATCTGTCCCCAGCAGTGATCAGCTTGGAAGGAGGAATGACTAAATGGTTCAGAGAATTAGATCTGAGGGAGCGAATGGCAGGTTTGTATTTGAGACGTGACTTAAGATAAGCCGGGGCATTGCCAAACAGACATTTATACACTATAGTCAGCGTTCTAAATATCACACGTTCTCTCACGGGTAGCCAATGAAGGTCACGACGAGCCGCAGAGACATGATCTCTGCGGCACAAGCCGTTCACTGCTCGCACAGCATTTTTCTGGACAGTCTGCAGCTTGGAGATAACAGACTGCCCCGAGTTCTGTAGCAAGCTGCTACAGTAGTCGAGCTTAGCACCTATTATGGCTCTTGCAATATGTGCTCGATTCTCTTGGGACAGGAAAGGGCTAAGTTAGCGGAGCAGCTTAAGGTAATAGGTGGAAGAAGAGGCGATGGAGTTGGATTGAGCCTTCATAGATAGTGTGGAGTCTAAGTATACGCCAAGCGTTTTAACCTTAGAGGCAACGGGGATAAGGCAGCCAGCGATGGTGAACCCTTCATAGTCCTTTGACAGTTTCTTGAGGCGCTGGGCAGTGCCAACAATCAACAACTCCGCAATGTAGTTTGCATTGTGTAATGAAGGCCTTTGGTGTCACCCCTATATTTGCTGGGCAGAGGAGGGTTAAGCAAGAGGTGCGATAAAAGCGGAGCCTCTGGGTCCACCGGTGATGGGGGTGGTACCACAATAGGATTAACTGGGGCGGCTACCGCAGCGTCAGGAGGTGCTTCTTTCTCAGCCTCCAACGCCTGTATTCTGGCATGTGCAGTTTGTTGTTCAGTACGTAAATTTCCAATTTCTCTCCCTAACAGTTAATGAAGTGGATATTTTGGCAAATTCTGCCTCTATTTTTTTAACAAACTCCTCACTCATCATTGCGACTTTTGGCTTGCGTTCAATCTGTTGGACTTTCAAGCACTCAGTCACCGCAACGATGAGTAAAGGACTTCCCTGTTCCTCCCTCCGCTAGGAAACTAGCCGGAAGGTTGAAAAGGGGGTCCACAAGGACCTTTGGCAGGCTCTTGTGCCACTGCACCTGAAACGAGACAAAAGGCACAAGGGAGCACGGGTTAGTACTTGGAACACAGGGTGCAAAGGATATGAAATATATGATTGTTCTAGTAAGCCAGCACTCACCAATAATGTACCCCCTTGGTGTTCTATACCGGGTGCAGTGTAATAGCCAATGAGTCAATGGTGATGCAACAATACTGAGAGTAGGTTGAAGGCAGACGTGTTCTAGCACACACGTAACTCAGCAAGTTGGCAGACTCATGTATCCATAGTAAGAATTCTCAGAACTGAAGTGTATCAAAATAGCGCACAATAATCCAAGACGTGCGTAAGCAATAGGCAACACGTAATGCAGCACAAGAAGAGTCAAACAGGCAGGAGGTCAATACCAGGCGAGCAGCAAATATATCAAGGGGAGAGGCAGAGCACAACGAGGGACAAGCCAAAGTCGGGTAACCAGAACGGGCAGCAAGGTACATAAGCGTGAGACGAAGCAGAGTCAGAAGCGTAAGCAAAGTGTCAGAACCAGAACAGGCAATACAGTACAAAACGTAGAACAGAGAATGGTCAAAGCACAAAACCGGGTCACTTATCGTAAACAGCAAGGCACAGGAATCACAGTACGAGGTCCGCTTGTTGAACGCAAGCGAAGACCCGCTCTCGGCGTTCTCCTAATAAGGAGAAGCCGAGTGCGGTAACCATAAACAAAGGACTAGCAGCAATACAGGTCTCATAGACAGAATGTGTAGAGCGGAGCGGCCATCTTGGAATGGTCGAAACAAGTAGTGGATGCCGTAACCGGCTACCGGTGCGGCACACTAGAACAATCGGGGTCTAAAACTGGTAAGTTGTTGAAAAGACCACGGGTGCCGGAGTAGCCGGACCCGTGGCCTAGGTGTTTTAGAGGTGGGCTTACGTGGAATCCTAACATATTTTTGAGTTCTGCATGATTTTGTGTAACCCGACCAGTCTTACAAATGCCTGTTGTTTTTATATTTTTTACATTTTTTATTTTTAATGCATTGTATGTACCTTGATAATTTTTTAATAAATTGAATACAGCATTTGATGATGATGATGGTGATAACAAACACCTTGGGCTTTGCTGGATGCTTCTTTGTCCATTGACTTTATTGTTGGCATCGGCCAAGCAAGACCTGCACGCGGCTTCTCTTGTCTGTATCTTTCTGTTGTTCAAGCCACAGCCTGGATGTATTCGGTGGTTAGATTTGTTTTAAAGGTTTTCAAGATTGTATTTTCTACTGAAATCTTTTTTTTCCACTTTGTTCTTTATTTATATGCAGTTGCCCATTTTAAGAGCACTCTATCAACCTCAAAATGGTGGCAGCTGGGTTGTTGCCATGTCAGCGTTCTTTGCTAAGCATGGCCACAGACGCGAGGGGGGGCACCAGAGTGGGTGTTAGAAACCGTTGTGCTCACAGGAAGACTCATGGCAATAATATTGTAGCAGCCTGTAGCCTTCACAGTAGAGCGACCCATGACAATGAGGCCCCTGAGACAACATGCTGGGTCTGTAGTTAGACTAACATAGCTGTTTTATGTGAACCACTGGGTACATTGCACAGGGCGCAATGCTTCCAGGTGGAGACTGTGCGGGGGCCGTGTTTTGGGGGTCCAGGGGAGCAGCAAGGAGGACACGTTCTCTGCCTGGGTAGGTGCCGCCGGAAGTGAGTAGCCTCACATCCGGCTGGCAGTTTATTGGTCTCAGGGCACACACGCCCCTTTAACTTACAGGTGCTTCGCAGGGCACAAATAGGACGGTACACCGAGCTACATTCCCTTCTTTGCATTCTGTTTCTTTTCGGTCCTCTCCCTCTGAAATATTCTCTTCAAGCTCCAAGAGTTGGCCCCATTTCTTCCAGCGCAGTGATATCATCGAATTGCTTGAATTTTATACAATAAATATAAACATAAAGTTTGATGTTACGATGTATTTAGTGCCAAAGCCATTGCCTCACTCAAGCTGTGTCAAACATCTGTATCCTTTGGAAAATATGATGTATTCATCTCTCAACTGTAATAAAGAGCATTGCAAACAAAGATGTGATATGGAGCTCGGCCTTCCACAGTATTAACATATATATATATATATATATACGATTTACGTTCATAGGGGCTAATTCACAAAGCAGTTACGTGCTGTCTTAATTTT
>JAUEJH010872073.1:0-10657 GCA_032275315.1 Desmognathus intermedius
GGGAAGTGTACAGGTTTGGGCCACATTGGCCTCAAAACAAATTCCGCAACGCGCATGCAACCACGCAAGCTACTGTCTCCTATGTACCCCTACTCCTACTCCTTATGAGTAAATTGGTACCCAACATGCATGGGTACACCAAACACGAAGGTGAGGGCGGGGGCACAAAATGAAACCTAGCATGCGTGGTGATAAGTGGGAAATTTACAGTTTTGTGCCATATTGGCCTCAAAACAGATGCCGCAACGTGAACGCAACCAAGAAAACTACCTTCTCCTATGTACCCCTACTCCTTACGAGTAAATTGGTGCCCAACATGCGTGGGTGCACAAAACAATGGAGGAGAAGGGGGCACAAAATGAAATCCAGCATGCCTGGTAATAAGTGGGAAATGTAAAGGTTCGTGCCATGTTGGTCTCTTTTTAAAAAAAAAAAAAATATTTCCACACAGGCAATTCACAATAGACAATATTGCAGTTTTACAAAAAGAAGAGAAGAGGAGAAAAAAAAGTACAATTGGATCTGAGGCAAGGATTCACAGTACTATAAACATAATACAATCAAATATTTGAACTAACATTTCAAATCAAATGAGCCTTAAGTCACAAAATTAAAATTGCTATCAATGGCAAGCAGAGGGCCCCACCAACGATTCAGTTTATTACGGTTATCTTTTAACAGCTTTTTATCTATAGCAAAGGTACCAAGGAATTCGGAGAGCCAGCGCTGAACAGCTGGGGGGGCTAGAATCCTTCCATGCTCGAGCAATGAGAATCCTGGCAATAACATATGCTTTAAACACCATAACATGAGTGGGACCAAATTGACTAACACCAAATATCAGTTCTTTTTCAGTAATTTCTCTATCGTCCGCCATAACTCTATTTAAACAGCTAATAACCCCATCCCAAAACCTTTGAAGGTGAGGGCATCGAAAGAACATGTGCATCAGTTCCGCATTCGAGTCTCCGCATCAAGGACATTTAACCGAGTTTTGACCAGCCCAGCGGTTAATGCGTGCAGGGGTGTAGTACATATGAAAGAGAAGTTTGTAAACTTGGAGTCTATGCTTAGTATGAGATGAGAAATAGCGAGCCCTAGTTAAGATTCCAGTTAGATCCCCCACATCGATAGGTTCACCAAGTAATGTAGTCCATTTTGCAGCAACCTCCTCTAGATCAGTAGATATTTCATTTAGAAAAATCAGATAATGACGTGAGATAGAGCCAGCGCCCAAAGCATGATGCTGAAATATCGCTGGGACGTTCGGGGTGCCGGTGCATAGCATATGTGGAGATTTCTGAAGAGCATCACGGATCTGAAGGTATTTGAAGAAGGAGTTACTGGACAAGTTATACCGGTTCTTAAGAGTATCGAAAGAAAGAAGCTGAGATCCGTCGAAGAGCTGACTGACGATAGTAATACCAGAAGCTTGCCAGTGCTGGGTATAGACATCAGACTGAGTGATCCCAAGGTCGTAATTATTCCATAGCAATGAAAATTCATGGACCACTGGAATTCCAAGAAACTGATAAATGTTATTCCAGGTCCTTGCCTAACCTTTCAAACTCTTTAATCTAACTTTCTTGAAGAAGCGAGGATTATTAAAGCCGAAACTGCCATTTAAATGTCCAATTGAGCGAATAATGGAAGTAGCTAGTAGCGATGTCGGGCGAATACCAAGAAGTTCTTTAATACGGTTGAGAAGTGATGCCCAGGTATATTTCTCAAAATCCGGCAAACTCAATCCCCCTTCCTCCCACAATTTAGTGAGTTTGATGCGACTTCTTCTGGAGCTTTTTTTCCCCATATGAAAGTCCCTACCGCCCGGTCCAGTCGATTCCAATCTGACTTAGAAATAAAGAGAGGTAAGGCCCGACTGATATATAAGAACTTAGGAAGGACCATTACCTTAATGCAATTAATCCTTGCTATGAGTGACAAGGGGATATGTACCCACTTGTTCAATAAACTGATGGTCTCAAGCAAAACCCTCTGAAAGTTCTTATTACTTATTAATTCAAATTTGGAGTAGAGATCAAGTCCCAGGTATCTTACACTTTCAGATACCTGGAGAGTAGCCCCAGGGTCATTCCAAATCATAGCCTGGGTTTTAGATGTATTAATTAGGTATCCAGAGTAGCTCCCAAACTCTCGCGCCAAGCACTGTATCTCCACATATGCCTCTGTAGGGGCGCTAATAATTATAGTGATAACGTCGGCGTAAAGTGCAAGATTAATGCTGACAGTAGGGGATGGTGAAATCGGAGCGATAATCAAAGATGAGCGAAGACAAGTGGTGAATGGCTCGGCATATAGAGCATATAAAAGCGGAGATAAGGGGCAACCTTGTCTTGTACCACGCTGAATATCAATAGTGTTAGTCACCTTGCCATTGATTATTAATCTAGCAGACAGTCGTTGGCACAGCTGATACACCGCTTTAACTATAATGTCTGGAAACTTAAAAGCCACCAAGATCTGCCGCAAGAAACCCCACCGTACTCTGTCGAAGGCCTTTTCCGCATCTACAAAGATGAGGCCTAAGGTAGATTGTGAAACAGTGGCCCAATCAATAAGGGTAGCAACCAAGTTAGTGTGTGCAGTGCAGTCCCTTCCAGGCATGAATCCATGCTGATCCGCAGGGACGATCTCATGCAGATAAGGTGAAATTCGAGAAGCCAGAAGTTTGGCATACAATTTCCCATCAGCGTTAATTAATGATATTGGCCGGTAGGACCCGCATTGTCGAGGATCCTTACCGTGTTTAGGGAAAATAGTGATGTATGACTCAACCCGTGATTCAGGAGGCGGAGTCGCACAAGAAAAGACCTGTTGGATCAGCATGGACATCAAAGGTTGAATAGCATCCCAGAAGACTAGATAAAACTCGATGGGGATGCCGTCAGGGCCACAGGCCTTCCCTTTGGGTAAAGATCCCAGGGCCCTTTTGATTTCAGAAGTGGAAACTTCCCTAGAAAGTTCAACGATAGTAGCTGGTTGGAGTCGGGGTAGCGGGCAGGACTGGATATAATTAACAATAGCAATATCGTCCGGAACGGTTACTTCCTCCCTATAGAGAGCCTGGTAAAAGTCCTGAAATCGAGCCTTAATAGTAGAGTCTTCTTGAAGCAGTGTGCCATGTTGATCCAAGATTTCCCTGATTTGGTTGGTGGCCACCTTATCCCGCAATTGTCATACTAGTGTTTTCCCTATAGAGTCTCCTTGCGACAGCATAGTAACCCTGTTATTGATAGCAAAGCAGGATGCCTCGTGTTCATGAAAGGCTCGGATATCTGCCCGGGCTTTAAGAACACTTTCGCATAGAGCAGAAGGGTTCATAGAGTGGAGACGTTCAGCAGAAGCTAAAGCTAGGGTTAGAGATGCATATTCTTGCTTACGTAGACGGGAGATCGCCGAAGTATATGAGATAACCCACCCTCGGATTGCAGCTTTCAAAGCGTCCCAAACTATACTGGTTGAGGCAGAACCTACATTAAGAGTGATGAATTCTATAATTAGTTTTCTAATTTGCTCGCAGAACGCTGGGTCAAGGAGTAAGGAGTTGTCAAACCACCACCGCCTAATCTGGGGAGCTAGATTACTACCAATTGATATTCGAAGGGCTAAGGGGGAGTGATCGGATAAAGAGATACCGGAGTATTCGGCTATCGCCCCAGGGAGTAAGGCTCTGGAAACCAGGGCCAAATCAATACGAGCGTAATGTGAATGCGGGGCGGAGAAGTAGGAGTAACCCCGCTCCTGACCGTGCTTTTCCCTCCAAACATCCACCAAATCGAAGGTTCTCATCAGCTGTTGGATTGCCGCAGCAGTGTGTGGTTTGCGTTGCAAAGGAGAAGCCGTAGAGCGATCAAGAACTGGGTTTAAGACAATGTTAAAATCACCAAGCAGAACAGTGGGACCGTTCCAAAATGTCAACTCCAACTTCAATTTAGTCCAAAATGCCCTAGAGTCTGACGTGGGACCATATACAGAGACAACCATAATTTCAACTCCACCACACAGAAGCACGGCAGCAGCCCAACGCCCCACAGCATCAGATTTCCTCTGAACGATTGGAAAGCTCATACTAGAGCTAACAACTGCCACCCCAGCTGAGGAACCAGAGATACTACTGGATAATGCAACACTTTTCCCAAGTTTTCGTACTAAGTTGCTATTTTGAGCTATGCGATGCGTTTCTTGCAAACACCAAACATCACAAAAGTTATGCCGAAGAAAGCTAACAACATTTTTATACTTTCGAGGACTATTCAAGCCATTGACATTCCATGTAGTGAGGTGAAGTAGTGCCATTGTCGTTAAAGTTTATTCTGTTCAAATACATAAAAGTACTGTGAAAAATATATATTCAAAACATTGCCTGTGTTATTTTCAATTATACTTCCCCCAATCCAGCCCACCCAGAACCAAAGCAAACCTCCCCTAGGCTTGCACAACCCCAAAAATCCCTCCATGCTAGTCATGGGGAATCAAGGCAAGAAAGCACAACCCGGCCCTCATAAGGGACGGGAGAGGGAGAGAAGGAGAGAAGGAAGAAAAAAGAAAAAGCATCAGTCAAAAGCAGCATTTATCAGAAAAGGAGCCCATGGCTTAGAATAAAGAAAAACTGTAAAGTAGAATGAGTGTCAAACTAAGGCAGGCTTACCTCTGATTTCCAGGCGTGGCTGAAGTTAATGCGAAGAGCCGCCCACTGCAACCCGTGTATACGGTTTACAGATGGCGGCAAAACGCCTTTCTCTGGGAAAAACCTGTGAGGGTGAAAAAACCCAGAGTGGTGCAAGCGTGACCAGTAAGGGATACAACTGGGGAACAAGGGATATCCCTCGGGACTGCAACCTAGGACCTGCCAAGGCAAGGGCATAGACTAACACTGTAGGAAGGGCTGGTAATACAGGAACCTAAAGGATAGCTATGATAAACTAGCCTAGTCACAGTATAGGACGGAACAACAACAACAACACACTTGCACCAGTTAACACAAGGAGTTCAAGGTAGAAGACTCAGGGAGTGAGAAGAGGCAGCAAAGGAAGTAACACAGTTTTTTGTTTTTTTTTTATTATCTTTTATTGACATATTTCAGTCTTACAAGATATAACGTATAAAAAAGAAAACAGTTAATCATAACATTTGAGTTCATAAGAGAAAAAATAAAAAAAAATAAAAAAAAATGTCTGCAATTCCTAATATACAATTCTTCTCCTTTCAAAACCACTTTTCATGTAAATGTAGATTCGTACGATTTTAGCGTGATCATTTTCTCTAAGGATCTGTAACACTTTTTCAATTGGATCATTAACATAATCATTTAGCCATCTTTGTTGCAGATCCACCAGATGTGGGCATGAAAAAAAGTGAGGTATATCATCAATTACATTTCGACAATCTAAACAAACACGTTTTTCTTTGTCTGTATTACAAAAGCCCAGAATATAGTAATTAGTTGGGATAATGCCATATCTAAGCTTTAGCAATAAACGAATGACAGGTCTGGGTAGGTACATGTTAAACATCTCCAAAGAAGTTTGATGCGTTTTACTTCGTATATACCAGTTTAAAGTCGATTTGACTAGGGATTCAGAGTAAATATTTGCAAATGAGTTACTTTTGATTATGCTCTTAATTGTGCCATTACTCATAGTGCAATTATGGGTGCTATCTATCCAAAATGAGTTCAATTTATGCTGCGTTGTTATGTCAGCTAAAGGTTTCAATGAATTGTAAATTTTTGGAAAGAGTATAGCTTCATTCAGGCACTGTTTTATCAGGCAATCTTGGTCATTTCTAAACCAAATTTTTTGAATATATGTGTAAAGCCTCTTGTCAATTTCAGATTCTATTGGCATTAAATCAAGGTCCATAATAATAGGCTCACGCGGAGTTGCCTGTGGTAACAATAACATTTTACGCCAGAATGACGCTTCTAATATCTTTAATTGTGTCTTATGATTCATAGCCCAGATGGGCGAGGCATAAAGTATCCCATTCACGTACTTTGCTTCGTATATTTTCTTACATGCAGCTATACTAGGCAAGAATTTATTTAACATCAGATGACCGAGGGCCTTAGTTATTATCTGACTTTTCACAGTGATCTTACTCATGTGTTTTTTCCATGTACAATCACTCGCAAAAATAAGACCTAAGTAGTCATAATAGTCAACTACTTCTATAGGGCCGTTGGAAAGGGCCCATCGCGTAGGTGGAAGATTTCTTTTTAGAGAAAATTGAATTATTTTTGTTTTTGTGCGATTGATGGTCATTCCATTAGTTAGAGTATATTTTTCTAAGGCTTTAAGCTTCGCTGCTAGTCCAGATGGTGTGAGGTCTATTAAAACAGTGTCATCAGCGTAGCTTAAATTGCTGAATGACACTGAGCCTATACGGGGAGAGATTGAACTGGTGTTTTGTAGTGAGGCGTCCAAGTCGGCTAAAAATATATTAAATAGGGCTGGAGCCAAGACACAGCCCTGTTTTAGCCCTTTCGAGGTTGGAATTTTTTTAGTGACTTCACCTTGACTACCCCATCTCACAACCACCCAGGTATCCGAGTATAGTAATGATATCATACCAACTAGGGGCCTAGGAAAACCCATTCGAAGCATCTTATCCCAGAGGGCTTGTCGAGGGACTGAGTCGAACGCCTTTTGATAGTCGACAAAACAACAATATAGTACCCCTTTTTTATTCCTTACGTATTTATCAATTGCTAGATTAAGCGTGAGGCAGTGATCAAGGGTGGAGCTCTCAGATCTAAAACCCGCTTGAGTACAGTTTAGAATTTTATTAGATTTTATATGATCTTCAAGTTCCATCAATAGTGTTCTTGCTAATATCTTGCCTCCCGGGTCCAGCATTGCTAACAGTCGATAATTAGCTGGGTCAGCTTTAGAGCCTTTTTTATGTATAGGGAGGAAGACAGAACCCCGCCATGAGTCTGGAATTTTATGTTGCAGAATGGTAAGATTAACTATGGGATGTAGTATGTCGGCCCAAATCAAGGGAGCAAGTCTCATAATTAATGGTGGTAATCCTTCTGGTCCACTTGCTCTAGACGGGTTCATTTGAGTTATATATTCTACTATATTATTCACAGAGATATTTCTGGAGTTGCAGTCATAAACCCATGAGAGTTCAGGCGAGGTTTGTGATGCGTTGTAAAGCTTCTCTATAAAGTAGATCCATGTATTCTCGTTAATATTACAATCGATCGTCTTAACATTATTATTAAAAGCAAGTTCATTAATTACCAGCCAGAAAGATTTGATGTCTGTATTGCTGATAAAATCAGCTAATTGGTGGCCAATATGATGGCTATGTTGCTCTTTTTTGCGTTTTATAAAAAATTTATATTCGCGTCTTTTAGCTTTGATTAATTGCCAGTTCACTGGAGTTTGCTTTTTGAGGGTTCTTATGCTTTTCCAGAAAGATGATCGAGCAGTATGACATGTAGAGTCAAACCACTCGGTCAGCTTACGTCTATCAGCAGTTTGAGTACGTTTATTGTGTATAGTATGTGTAATGCTATCAGTAAGAGCAAGTACGGCACTTTCATAGAGCGTAATAGGAGAGAAAAAGGAAGACACACCTGAGAATTGCGCTATTTGTTCCATAGTATGATGGATGTGTTCGGGAGTGGCCATTCGCCAATTGAGCACTCTTAGATTGTTTTTTATAACAATAGGGTTCATGGCTGTAGTATCTGATACAAATGGTGTGTTTCCTATACAGCGTATCTCAAAATGCAATATGGCATGGTCTGCCGTACCTATCCAAATTAGATTTAATGAAGACACATGTTCAAACCAAAAGATATTAACAATTAAAAAATCAATAATTGAGCTCGATTTACCACGTCTAAAAGTGGGATGAAGGCCACTATTCGGTCCAAGTCTGCCATTACAAGGGGTCAGGTTTTCTGCTAACATCTTATTGACAAAATATATTTCTGTCTTACTAATTTTATCAGTTTTATAATCTTTTGGGTAGTTACATTCAGGGACATTCTTAAGTAAACTTTCCCAACCATCATATAGCCCTGGTATGGATAAATGTAGGTTAAAGTCACCTGCCCATATTAGTTGATGCGTGGGGTACCTATGAGTAAGATCGGAAATAAGATCAAAGACCTTGTCAAAATATGTCTGATAGTTAGATGGCTCGAGGTATTTAGGGCGGCAGTAAAAATTAAAAAAAAGAAATTTATTAGAAATACCATTTAAAAACAATGTGGCTGCAACACAAAGGGTGCCTGGTAAGTCGGGCCAAATGGAAGTAATGTTCCAATTCAAACGATTGTGAAAAAGTAGGGCTACTCCCCCTGCATTATGACCCATCGTAGTCTGAGTAGCGTGTTGCGAGATGCAGGTATAGTCTTCCATTTCGATCTCTTGTGTAGCCCAAGTCTCTTGCAGGTATATAACGTCTAAGGAGGTAATATATGCCCATGCTAGATCGGTTTTTAGCCTTCCAATTCCAGAGCAATTCCACGAGGCACATTTAATTGTATTTTGAACGTTCGAGGTTAGGCCAACAATTCAACAGCCTGGAGGTCATGATAATTTACATCACCTTCGTCAAAAGTAGACTCAAAGTCAGGTTGTTCCATTCTTTGATACATGGTCGTTGGTAAGACGGTATTCTGCGGGACGGAACTAGTTATGCGCTGTTTCTTTGAAGCAGGGATATTATCGACTCGTGGGCTACGTTTATTTGAAGCCTCCTTTGGGGCATGGTCTATTTGGGCACCTGATGTTTTAACGTAATAGTGATTTTCACCAATGTCTATCCCTTTGGAGATGAAAAAGGAGGCGTTCTGCCATAGCAAGGCTCGAATTTCCTGACTTTTAAAAATTATCTTCGTTACAGTTTGTCCATCCATCATTGTTAGATATAGAACACGAGAAATATCATTTTTAGTAAGAGAACGCAGGGCATAATGAAGACCACATAAAGTGATGAAGGCAGGAATGTTAAATGAACGTGTTTGAAACCCATCCTCAGTGTAGAAAATCGGCTTGAAATTAAGTGAATCCTTACACGTTTTTTTTATATTTTTTGGTCTTCTATTCCCTTCAAAGACAAAAACCTCCCTGTCTTCTTCTTCAGTCTGCAGATGGAATTCATTTGCTTCTGGGTTCAATACTTGTACATGTGTTTTGAGTCGATGTGGATTATATTGATTAGAGTTCAGTCCGTAAGTTTCAGAGTCTGATTCAGTATATACTTGATTGGATGTAGAAGGTTGGGGTTCTTGCAGTCTAACCTCAGACAGTTGCTCTTTTTGGTGTTGAATAGAATCTGATTTTATGGTTGAGTTCCGTACTTCTGCTTGACTAAGTTTTGTCAATTGCTTGTCAATGTTTACTACAGTTGAGTACACTCTTTGTGTCTCTTTAAGGGTTTGAAGATATGAGCTCTTTTCTTGTTTCTGTGTAATGACGATGCCATCTATTTTTTGGTTGAGAATCTCTAAGGATTTGGTAGATGATGTTTCAGCAGCACGAGATAGAGCAAAATTTCTATTCGTTTTGACTTGAAAGTCCGCCAATTTCCCATGTATATCGTCAAGCTCTGTTTTTTGTTTTATCATAATATTAGTGATAGTTTCCAATGATGAAGACATTTTTTCAATCACTTTAATATGCTGATCCCACGGGATCGATGGAGAGGTTGGACTACGCGGAGGGTCACTCTCAATGTTTTCAACGTTAAGTATAGAGTCCTCCAAAAGACTCACAGATAGATCCACTGTGTTAGGACAGAGTGATTTATTCTTTGTTTGGTTGTTAACTGTGTCCGTCGGATTACAATCATCCTTCTCGTTAGTTAAGACAGATATGATTGGGTCAGCAAAATCTGGTGGGTTAATAGGAATATCACTTGTAGATGGTTGAGTTACACCCGTCAAGTTGTTCGATTGCGCTGAAGGCAAAGAAGCCTCAATCAGACTATCATTAAGTCGATTGGTGCTTGCGATGTTGTGTGGGCTCACTGGAGATGATAGAAGCTGGCAATCAGTAGTCATTACATTTGGTTCCATGGTAACGTTAGTATTGCTAACTGTGCCAAAAAAATTAATAATGGGGGGTTGACGAGGAGTGCTACTCAAAAGTTGGGAAGTCAATGCAGAAGTTGTACTGGCTTTTTTAGCGGCGGCGTTGAGTTTTTTCTGCCGCGTCGATACCATTATATGTTAAGTTCTTTTGAAGGTACAGTGCACACCAGAGAGCAAAGAAATAAGGAAGCACTTACATGGGTCAGTGAGAGAACTGCCTTCGACTGCCCGAGACGCCTGAGACTGAACACTCGTCTCACTCCTCTCACACCACCGCACGCTCACCGCTGCGCTCCTAGAGTTCGTGGTTAAGAGCGCTGGCAATGGGAGCAAGGTGCGTTTCTGGCGGGATACAGGTAAGACCCGAGCTGGTTGTAAAATTCAGGATCAGGACAGCGTCCTTTCAGAGTGGATTCTGGATGCTGTAGTTCAGCTGCAGTTTTCGGCAGTGTTGAGGATTCAAACAGGCCGTTTTTCTCTTCAATGGGATATTCTGTCCAAGCGCCTGAGACTGAACACTCGTCTCACTCCTCTCACACCACCGCACGCTCACCGCTGCGCTCCTAGAGTTCGTGGTTA